>JAQBSW010005399.1:0-57820 GCA_029291075.1 Eudiplozoon nipponicum | reverse complement strand
TGACATATGTAAGTAATTAATGGGTCATGTTTATTTCAAGACCGCAACCTTGATTATAATAATTCATCTATTAGTCCAATGTCGTGACTGCATAGAAATTGTGCAGTGGACGTTTCCAGTCACGTACAATGTTAGCAAGACTACTAGAGATGAGAGCTACATATCTAATTTTTCCATATGTTTGCATTGCGGTTTTATTCTGGACAGTTAGTTTGCCGTCGTACTCTGATTTTGATCATGGAAGGTCGAAACGCGTCAGTGCGTTGCGGCTGGCGGTAGTTTTGTTATGTTGTTCGATGACTGGTCAAATACAATGGGATCGGTGTTTACTTCAAGCTCGCAAACTTTTTAAAATGTATATATAATTGGGTTGTTGTTCGGATTAATACCACAGTCTTGATCTAAGTAATTCTTTTCATCATTTACACAATCAATTATTGTTAACAAATTAAATTTTCAATTTTACACGCTTCTTCTTGTAGCGAACTGTCTGTTTTTTAATGAGTAATTTGGGATAGCTAATTGGAACTTATTGTCTAAGAAAATGTCAGTTGTTTCCCTTATAGGAAAGCTAACCAAAGCCGTATTTTAGACTACAACTAAATTTTATTGGGTAGGACTTCGTTGCGCAGTGGATAGAGTCAGTCTCCAAGCAACCCTGCTCAGTTAGAGCTCTGTCCAAAGCAAAATACTGGACATTATTTGAAATACGTTGTATTGGTAACATTTACCGAGTCAGCAGCCATATTGTTGGTGTCGGATACTGACACAGTAGCCATAGTGTTGGTATCCATTACACACATATGAAGTTAGCTCTACTATAACAACTTAACACATTCATGTAGTAGATTTTACCGTACGGTTTACCCATGTAATATCGGTTCTTGCTGAGTAGTCGCCGGTAAGCACGAAACGAACGTGCACATGCGATTATACCTTTCATTCATGCTGTCTGTCGTTTATCCTTTTGAACATATTTGAACTATTTTTTTACTAGATGCGCAACGCCTAACACAATTGCATATATTTTAGGTCTCCGCAACAAAAAATATCTAATTGACAATATTGATGAACGTTAAGCGACAGAAAATATCGTCAGATATGTGCAAAGCATTCAGTTACTGTTTTAATAGATGACGAGAGTATACATTTTTCTGTGCGATGGAGTAGAGTATCTTTTGTCATTTTTTATTTTCAGTTATTCAGGGTTTTTCAATTAAGCAATTGTTGATTACCTGAGTGGTGACATCAAATATTTGAATAAAATTTTTGCACTTTTGGCAACCACCTGTCTAATTGCATTCATGTTGTCGCATCTCATAGCAAAACAACTGTCAGTCGTACGTAATGAAGCGTTTACAACTTCAATTATCCTTTCTAGAGCACAGCGGTAAATTGCGCTCGAAGGATTAAACCCCAATGCATATATAGGATATACAAGTATGTATTAGGTGTTGCGAACCTAGTAACAAATTAGTTCAATTGTGACCAGAAGGATAAACCAAAGGCAGCATTAACGGAAAGTATAATCTCATGCACATTCGTTTCGTGCTTACTGGCGACTCATCAGTAGGAGCCGGTATTACGCCCTTTAACCACTATATATTTTGGTCAAGAATGTGGGATAATAGGACGGTACAATCTCCTAGACGAATGTGTAAACCTGCTATAGTGAAGCTAACATCATATAGTCTACGCTGCCAAAAATGTTTTATTCATGACGACATACAGATTGTGCAGCCGCCACTTACCGAGCATCCTCAAGATGAGAGCCGCAAAATTGGTTCTCCTTATCTTTTATATGATTTTCCGATTGAATTATGTTAGTCGATTTGCCGTCGTACTCTCATGATAAACTTTGAAAGTTAAAACGCGTCAACATGCGCAAGCGACGATAGCTTTCTGTGCTATGCTGCTGGATAAATAAAATATCGTTGGTGTTTATCACATACTTGCAAACTTGATTTAAATGTATGGGTTTGTCTTGTTTTGCATTAAAGTTGTTCACTTTTGTTAACCTGAGGAGGTTTCTTCATTGGCGAGTAAAGTGAACTAGGCCAGACCACGATGGTTTTAGACTGAAAATGAGATTCCTTGAAATTCATGCACTCAACCCAACGTTTCAGCTACGCCATTTGTATTGTTAACCCAACATCGATGCTTCGTTGGGAAACTCAGTCGCTTTCGAATCTGTGCGAAGCAAATTAGAGCGAGGCATGCTTCATGATAGCGTACCGTGCAAACTTGTTTGAAACCTGTTATGCGGAATAATTGACCTGTATTCCTACCAGAAATTATCTTACTCAACATTTTGCAATTCGACAAATATGTGGCATTGCTCCTGTCTAGTTTAATTATTTTTTCCATATAGTTTTTACTGAAGTGACGGCAAAAAACATGGACTATAGAGCGATGATGGTGACAAGATTGCGTATGCCGAATAACTTAAAAACAAGATTTGCTCAGGAAGTGTCTAGTCGATATAGTTAGAAGCCAAACGCTTCTGAACCAGCTGCTCAGGCCAATTTTTACCTGAAAGAAAGATCGTGCTAAATAGCGCTTTGCTGCTAGTCTTCTTTAAATTCGTCTGACTTCGATATCTAATGTCATAGACGAATCGGCATCTGTCGAAATTTCTGTTCGTATGACCTTTCTACAGCTATTTTCGGCAATTATGTAAACACATTCATTATATGCTTAACTTATTAGACACCAGGTCATAGATCGTCAATTCAAGTAAACTGTTGGTTGTTCTATATGCCTAGGAAACTTGAAAGGTGACACGCTGTAACTGACAGTTTTGTACTTTTCTGGATAAGCTCAGCTGTGCTAATTTGGTTTTCGGTTGAGCGTTCGGAGGCATTAATCGAAAACTTAATTTATGAGCTTACCAGTTCTTTTCGATCTAACAGTTCAAACAGTTTATGCTTCTTTTAAACTAGTTAATTTATTACTTTCACTGTAAATTGTCATATACAATACTTTGATAAAACCGACTTCACTTTAAAATCTTATAGGTTTTGGAGAATCACCAGAAATTGCCGAGCAGGAAGCTGCTAGCGCGGCAGTACGCAGTCTGTTTGGACTTAATGCACCATTGCGTCTATCTGGACCGTTAATTAAATTGCCGGAAAGGTGTGAATCCGAAAATCCTTCAATTCATGTTTACATGGAGGCAGCTGCCAGAGAAAAAATGACTCGTCAGCTCCAGTAATCGACCTTTTGATTTTAAGGGTTCGAAAAATCGCGCCTCGCTCACAACAGCACTGAGTTTTGCAGTTACCAACAACAAGTTTCCCGCAGGCGTGCTGACAGTTATCATTTTTCAGCTAACTTCTACACAAGGGTTTGGCCGACTGTTTATATCAAACCTTCGATATTAATTTATTAACATCTTTTCTTTTTTTACTTCACCTCGTTTTGCATTTCGTTTTGCCTTATTGTTTCATTTATCTTTGCCATTTTTCCCTAATCACCTTACTTTTTCTTGCCTTCCTTTAAATTTTTCTGTTTAAAAAAATATTTTTCTATTCTTTTGTCATTCGATCAATCTCTCTCTCTCTATACCTTTGTTTTGTAGCGTTATTTCCTTCTTTTTGATTTGTCTCTCTTTAAGTGCTTGTTTTTTATGCCTCATGTGTTTCCGCTGTTGAAGTAGTTTCTTGGCATTTGTCCCACAATAAATATCCCTCACCCATTTGATATTGAGGCTGACCACATACTTGCACTTATGTTTGGCAATTTCACATGACTTATATTTCTCCCGGTAATTCCTGAAACAATTAGCAGTACACGCTAAAGTGGTTTTGGAAGATGTGTGCTTGCTTTCTATCAGCCTATTGTACGTACTATTTGGCATACTTTCTTCGTCCTGCTCCAAGTTTTGACTATTTCATGTTTTTGTATCTGCCTGGTTGATAATGTTGTATTTGGTCAAATTTGCTCGCTAATCATTTGCAGTTTATGATTCATTTGTTATAGTTTTTACTATAATAGTGTTGTAGGATCACAAAATTGTGTTTGTTTTGAAAAAATGTCATCTCAACCTTTTTATTATATCGAGCTATTGTATATTGAAAATATGGCGATATTTTGAATGTTTAAATAAAGTTTTGAAATCGTTCAGAATTCGAATGAATAGACTATGCGTTTTACTAACCGAAAAAATGGGCAATTGTAAAAGCGTTATAAACAGAAATAGCAGGTTTACAAGTATATTTTCTAAAAAAATACGATGAGTACGTATTATTTTCTTACTTGGTTTCCTGACCAAGATGTGTATTAATCTTCCCTCGTTTTCCTAAAATTGGGCGTTCAACTGCGTTAATCATCATCTTGGCGATATACTTCTTTCGTTGTAGCAAGCCTTCTATTCTAACATTAGGTTGGAAGCGGGTTTTTTTATATCAGTAAATTCTATAAATGGTATTTTCGCACAGTGAATTACTTCATTTTTAGGTTTATCACGCATATAACCTGAAGCTTGAACCTTCATTTTATCCTGCATTACTTCAACAAGAAGGCAGCCGAAATAAATCGTTCAAGAAAGAAAACTACTGAAATAATAACTGCGTTAGTCAAAACACAGATCATCGGTCGCATAAGCGTTTGACAATTAATTGAGTCAAAGTTGAGTTTGGCTTCCACTGCTGAGTCGAAAATAAGCATGAAATACATGCATAACTGAGATTAAACTTTTTATTCATTCTAATTATGACATACCTGCCGTATTATAAATGAAATAATGATAATATATGACAGCGAAGTCATTATTTTCAATTTCCACCACATTTTACAGGTCCGGCAAAAAAATAATACGGATAGTCTGAACACGTACGTTCTATTAACTATTGCTAGTATACAAACAAATCCCACAGTACCGCAACGTAAGAATCGAAATATGCTTACAACGTGTAGATGGGACCATACCGTCGTTGTGATGGTTGTGAGTTTTTCTGACTCATTGCGCTATACTGGTGGCGCACAAATAGCTGCAAGTTTTTTCTATCATGCAGCCAAACTAAAAATTGTGAAGTAAAACCGCCTTAAATTGACCTCCCTCCCCCCCCTACGAGGAACAAATGACAAAATATGCATTCACTTCCCTCTTGTAATCATGAATTTAATTTTAATGCAGCTTTTAAGAAACAGTAATAATATGTATTGATGTTAATCTGTGTGGTAATAGTAAATGTAGTATTAGTAGTAGTAGTAGTATTAGTACTTTTAATAACATCAGCGGCATTAGTAGTATTTATTGTCTATTAAGTGTCGCCAACTTTATATGTGTACTCCAGTCCAAAATGACATTTATCGAACAAATATAATTAATTTGTATAGATTGACATATACGCATATTCGTGATATGACGATATTTTAATCTGCTTTTCCGGGCGCGTAGAAGAGTCAAAAAGTTTCCATTTACATTATATTACAGCAATCTATTCCCGATAAACCTAATCTCATCCCATTTGCAATAGGCTATTGAGAGAGTGAGGCCAATAAAACTGTTGGTAGAATACAGAATGGCTCCAACTCAATTCTCAGTTTACCTAATCTCATCCTATTTGGAATGGGTTGTAGAGAGAGTGAGGTTAGTAAAACTTGTTAGAATATAGTAGTACGCCCACGTTCTAGAAACACCGAACTAGGCTTGGTAACGTCAGGAAAATCAGCTATTTCCGATCATATATTTGGAACGGGGTTACCGGTAAATTTGAGCAATTTCTCAATTCTACAAAAGGCAAAATTAGACAAATTATTTTATATTTATGAAACCCTTCATATAAAACAACAAACACCTGGCCTAAATACAAGTATGTATTAGGTGTTGCGAACCTAGTAACAAATTATTTCAGTTGTGAACAGAAGGATAAACCAAAGGCAGCATGAACGGAAAGTATAATCTCATGCACATTCGTTTCGTGCTTACTGGCGACTCATCAGTAGGAGCCGGTATTGCGCCCTTTAACCACTATATATTTGGTAGAATAATGTGGAATAATAGGACGGTACAATCTCCTAGACGAATGTGTAAACCTGTAATAGTGAAGCTAACATAATCTGAAGTCAACGACAATACGACTTCAATGCTAACTCACACTATATAATATATATACTGAGTCTGTAAAGGATACTAACACTATGGCCATTGTGTTAGTAACTGATACCTTTTTTGAAATCGATGAGTACCGGATACTAACACTATGGTTTCCGAGTCTGTACATGATACCAACCTGATGGATATCAACAAACAGTATTTACCTGGCCTAAATATTCAAAAGTTTCATCAACATGATAATAACATTCTAATCGACTGGCCACGAACCACAAAACCCAACAATAATTTACTAGCATCTAGGCAAGACCAAACACACCCTCGACCAGACCCAACAAACATTCGATTCGATTGGCAACACGCCGGAGGGCAAAAACAGCTCCACACGCTGAGACAAATTGCGAAACAATATGAGCATTCAACATTGCAATCCGCACCTGCGCTGTTACCAAGTGGACAAAACAAAATTGCGGAACAAGGGGAAACGAAAGACAACACTCGGGAAAATAACATTCGTACAAAGCCAACAATGCGAACAGTTGGTTAACATTCAATCCATCAATACAATAATGACCAGATCCCAGACATCACTTTGCAATACAGCGAGAATGATAGGCACATACCTAGACACACACACGCACATCAGAACAAACAATAAATAGAAATAAAATCAGACAAAACAAGAAATAGAAGTAAAACCGAGTCAGTACAATGAATATATATATATATATATATATATATATATATATATATATATATATATATATATATATATATATATATATATATATATATATATAGCGGGAAAGACCTTTAAATGCAAGCAGGCACAAACACGGACACCTACGCATAAACGCTTACTAATCAGCCAAAACAATAAATAGAAATAAAATCGAGTAAGATTTGTCGCCACCCACATAATCAAACGAAAACACGGGATGTATATAAATAAAAGATTGTAAATTGAAGCTTAGCAGTCTCTAAATAAATGGTCATTATCCACTTTGTTATTAATGTTTTTTTTCTTCCTAATAAGATGTATATAGATGTGCATCTAATTTTTCCAAGGCGGCAATTCAAAACGAAAGGCAACATACAGGAAACAAAATTTGTACACGCTAAATTCAACACAGCTAAAGCCATCCACTAATGCAATAATAGCAATATCCTCAAAGTACGTTGTAAAAAATAATAATTCCTACATAAATATGGACGAACACTTCCGCACTCATTAATCAAAATACAATTAGCCACCAACAATGTTATTACAGATGCAAAGAAATAAAATAAAATTGAAATTTAGATTAGTACTCATTAAGATTTAAATGATGTATTTTGGCGGTAAAGCTTCCCTCCGCAATAACTGCCAATAATTTACTGCAGATATGGACGTATACATATGTACGCTTGTATGTAACTCTTCTTAAAATCATAATTGCCAGATTGAGGTAAATACCAATCCCATTTTATTTAACCAGTCGTCGAACAACATAAAAAATCTACCGCCAGTCTCACATACTGATGCGTTTCGACCTTCATAGATTATTATCAGTGTACGACACATTAGAGTTTAAGCGCGCCAGTGCGTTCCACTTGCAGTACTTTTGTTATGTTGTTCGATGTCTGGTTAAATAAAATAGAATACGCTTGTATATGTATGTGCGAGTGTGTGTTTGTATAATAGTATATTCGAATTGAAAAAACGCGGAAAACAAATTGTGATACGTTGAAATATTAATTCACAACTTTCAAAAATTAAAAATGTCGATTAGTTACACGTTATTCTAATTAAGATCCAATTAGTTTGATATGGTTTCGTTGAAGGACCTGAAGCGTATTTAAGGGGTTATAAATTGTCACGATAATATAAATCAATAAAAGGCTTCAACAAATCTATGCTGACCGAAGTGTGCGCTGAACTTTGCATGTGAATGACGAGTTCTAACTATCGAAGTAAGACCAGGTAAGGACTGGGATACTTCGCTTGTAACGGTGCTACATTATCGTTGTTTAGAACTTGCGGATTAAAGAAGAGACTGGACGTGAAGCGTGTCTCGGCTGCTGGGCTGATATATAACTGAACTGAAGTTTAAGACGCGAAGTTTTGAACCTCAGGGTTATTCTGGTGAAAGTTTGTGCCAACTGGGCAGGCGTAAGTCTGTGCATACAAGAGTTGTGATGCAGAAACTCCAATGAATTCCCGTATACGAGTACATATTGCAGGGCGTAGTAAGGGTAAAGCATTGACGCAGTTAATTAATTAACAAGGATGCTAAAACAGATTTAGGTTTCTTAGGCTTTGTGTGTCTTAGTTGCTGGTTTTTCGTAAAATGCAACCAATGAAGAGCAAAGTCGTTCCAAAACAATCGGAGGAGAACTATTTACCTCTACCAGTAATAATCCTATTAGAAACACAAAAAATGGGCTGTCCATACAGAGCCTAAAATATTATTGACTGCATCTGCAGTAGTGGTACCGAGCAGTACTACCACAGACCACCGAGTAAATCTGTCAATCATGCATAAAAAGTAGCTAAAATCGTAGACTCGAGTAAGATTAATTATGTCAATTTGAATGATGAATAAACGTGACGTCGTTGTTGGCGAATGTTCCAATTAACACATACACTAATCCCATTTTATATATATATATATATATATATATATATATATATATATAAATCAGCATAATGTAGAAAATGCGAATTCATATGAGTAAGCTGGATTTTCATAGTTCTAACACGTGACACACTCGGAAACTCCTCGCTTAGCTTTCTGCCTAAGTTTATTACCCAAGAAAACGATATGATAAAAGTTTGACTGTCGCATTACTATCAGAGTAATAAATGGAATCTATAGGATCAAAAACATTCCTCCACAGGCTGGTAGGCAAAACGGGCATGTGTGAAAGGTTAACTGTATAGTGGATAATTTGTAAAGCCTCCCAGAATCTACGTACGAACTTTGTTTGAAGGCGAGTTACTGATATCCAAACACGAATGTCGCCATCCTGCTCTGTTTCTGAAGTAGTGGTATCAATTAAGAAATCATTTATTGCAAGGGTGGTGGTAACAATTTTTAAAATAAAGTGTGCTAGCTTGAAGTAAGCACCAATCCCATTTTATTTAACCAGTCCTCGAACAACATAGAAAAACTACCGTCAGTCACAAGCTCTGACGCGTTTCGACCTTCCATAAACGTCAGTTGAGCTCGCAGGAAAACTAACTAGCGAGAATCAAACCGCATTGCCTATATATGGAAAGCAAATTGGATATGCGGCTCTCGCCTCTACTGGTTCCGCATACATTGCACTTGACTGAAAATGTCGGCTGCACAATTTCCATGCAATCACGAACATTAACTGTTTGCAGCTTTCGCCAAATATACATATATAGGCAATACAATTTAACAATAATTGATTGCGCGGGTGGTGGTAACAATTCTTTAAATAATGTACGCGGGTTTGAAGTAAACACCAATCCAATTGTATTTAACCAGTCGTCGAATAACATAGCAAAACTACCGGTGAAGTACAATTTATGTGAGACTACTAGAGGTGACAGCCACATATCTACTTTTGCTTTCCATATATATATATATATATATATATATATATATATATATATATATATATATATATATATAGATTTCGATTTGATCCTCGCTAGTCAGTTTGCCGTCGTGCTTTGATGACGATCACGGAAGGTTGAAACGCGTCCGTACGTGTGACTAACTGTGTAACTAAACAATTACTTGTCATCTTGCGAACACAAATTAGCAGAGGTTCTGCTTAGTCCGTTTGTAGTTTGCTTAGGTGCCTGCTTAACGAGGATGAATTTTTGAAAGGTCAGGAAGGAACTTGCTGTAATATTTGAAAGCTCTGAAGATTTTCTGCGAATCATTCAGTGTCATAGGTGGCGAAAGATTTTTAATCGTGTTGACCGTGGAGTGAAAAGGTTGAATACCTTGCGGTGAAATACGATTCCCTGAGAAATAAACTGAGGTTGTTGCATTTCGTGCTTCTTCGTAGTTGATTATGATTTCGTGATCTGCCAAACGGAATAAGACATTCTAAAACAGTTTAGCCTGAGAGTTTACGTCAGAATCAGAGAGCATTATGTCATCAAGATATGACATGCAGTATCTTGAGTTATCTCGCAGAATGTTGTCCATAAACATCTGAATCGTTTTAGTAGTGCATTCGAGACCAAAAGGCATCTAAATATATTCGATTAAGCTAAAAGAAGTGATGGCTGTTGTATTTTCTATAACTTATGGTGTTACCAGTATTTGGTCTTAGTTATTATCTAAGACCAAACACCGAAAAATTGTTGCTACCACATGGTTTCTCCAGTAATGTGGCATTTTCAGACTAAGATAATCTCCGCAATCTATATTGGAGCTATTAACTTCGGAGCCAGGGGCCATGTGGATGCCTAAGAACGTTTTGATGGTCTGATGATGCCTTCTTCGAGTAATCTTGAAATCTTATTGAGCGGCTATCATTTTAGCTGAAGGCGAGAACATCTTATTAATCGAAATAGGTAGCCCGGTGGTGTTGATATGGTGTATCATGGTGTTGGCTCGTAGCTATGATTTTCTGATGTTGAACACGGCTTCATGTTCTAAACGAACCATGGATATCTGGACTGAAGGTTGCACTTAAGATAACTGCATGACATGCAATTAAAAACGTTTGAAAACTAATGCCCAAAAACATTGTTCATGGCCAGTGGACTTGTCTATGATCATCTGGTTGGCAAGATCAATAAAGTGCCGATAATTTATAAAGGAATCCATACTTAAAATGTTATGTGAGACAGTGGCTAAAATGAAATTGTGAGAAAATTTAAATCGTAAATCAATATTAGGTGTGCGTCGCTAATAACCGTAGCAGGGATCGGGCTCACCATGGGCTGTTGCCAGCTATACCTCTAAAGACATCTTGACATCGCAATCTACCTTGAAAACTGAATCAGTTGCACCTGTGGCTACGATAAATTCCTTAGCGTGTTTAAATCTAGACAGTGATAGACCTAATTTGGTTGTTTTGTCAGATTAAGTACACAGTTCTGTTACTCATTTAGTTTGGGGTTATCGTCTACATTAATGTCTTCAAAATACTCCAAATTAGACGTAGGGAATCAACCTGAACTGTAGTAGTAGGTGCCCGTGTAGCAGTAGCCACCTTCGATGCAGAGAACGCTCCAAATTTCCTATCTTTGGCTGCCATGAATTCAACAGAATGTTCCCGCAAAAGTGCACGAATTAAGATGAAGCAGTTAAGACAATGTTGAAAGAAGCATTCGGGCCGCAGAAATGAATTCGAATTAATTTATATTTTTATTTCGTTTTACCATATGAACCAGCTTTACACGAGCCATCTCCTATAAATAGTTGATCAACAATGAAGCATTTTTGTTGAGCAAAATGACTTCACCTGAGAGTTTGGAAAACTTAGTAAACGTATGGTTCACTTATTTGTGAGCATGTAAACGTCGCACAGGACTGAATAAATCAGCATAAATACATACAATCGGCGATGCAGTTTACGAAATAAACACAGCTATGGGGATGCTCTGCAGAATTCGTCATTTCTCGAAAGTCTAGAATAATCTTTTACGGCAGAGTGGATTAATGGTTAGAGCAACAGATTACGAAGCAGACGTGCTGTGGTTTGAGCCCTGTCCGCGGAAAATTCTTGACAGTATGTGATGAGATCCGAATAAGGTCGAAACCGGTCAACTGGATTAACTGCCTATACTTAGAATTGTATATATAATGTGATTGGTATTTATATCAAGATCGAAACCTTGATATTATTAATTGTTATCACCGATCGAGCAACCAGTGCTCATTTAATTTATTATTATCGTTGGCGTGCCATTATTTGCTTAAGCAAGTTTTGTGTGTAAAATAATTAATAATTCTTGGAACATTCTGTGCCTTAATTCATACTATCCATCCTAGTTGGTATTTCGTTCTCTATTTTCGTTTTTCTATTTTTTTATGCCGCGCGTTGGTTATTATAGTGGGGGGTCAATTAACTGTGTCCGAACTGTCTCCGCGTTCTATTTTTGCTCAAATGACTTTTATAATAAAGTTGGTCTATTATACTTCTTATTTTATTCGGGGATCCGAATGCCAAGATTCAAATGTGATTCATTTGATTTTAACTCGTGTTAATTCGCAAAATTGGTCAATTGTGGTTTTTCTACCAGACCTGAGCACATTCCTCGGAATTTTCCAAATATAATGACGATTTTATAGACTTAAATTGACTTGACGTAGATGACAGTCCCAGAGGTTAGGACATTAATGCTGTGACCGAGGAAGATATAGAAGTTATTATGAGCTGTTCAGCTGGCTGTTCTTGAATGTCAGCTTCGAAGGACCACTCCAAGTACACCAATCTTAAAGAGTATTCTTAAATAGATGGCCACATAAAGAAAAATCCAGATAAAATGCTAAGTAGTAAAAATATACGCGTAGTCATTAAATCAAACCAGGAGACTTCACCGTAAAAAAACATGTCTGGTTGAACTCTCAGACATTGTTTCAACGCGCATACACACATATAGTTACCAATGAAAATGCCAAAACTCTTACAGTTTAATGTGTTATAATGACTTATTCTATATTTGAGAACATTTTCACACGTCAATGCTTGTCACACTATTCAGTAAAAGTCCTCATAAGAAAGTATGACACATTGCACTATGCTGGTGACTATATGAAGAAAATCATGTACTTTTACGTAATAAATGAAAATACTTAAGTCGTAATGACCTAAATGAATTTTCAATTTGTTTCTTAATCTTGACAAATGAAATTGGGAATTATTGCCTCTGAACACCTGTTACTCCAGCAGCTATATACATTGTGGCCTTGATCGACATTAGTAATCACATTTCGCGATAATCATGACATCATTCAATTAAATATTTAATAGTTTTATACTTTTATGGAAAAAAACTAATACAATTATAGATTAGATGTTGCACAAAATTAGTTCACACAGGACCAGAAGGATAAACCAAAGTGAGTATAAACGATAGGAATAATTTCATGTGCACATTCTCTTCGGGCTTACGGATGACTCATCAGTAAGAGCTGGAACTTCGTCATATACCCACTATATATTTGGTCAAGTAATGTTGCACAATTGAACGGTACAATCTCCTATACGTATTTGTGTTCAAGAAGTAATTAAGTTAACTTCATATAAAGTCATCGCTAAAACGACTTCACAGAAAGCTTACTATATATAACATGTTACGAGCCTATAACACGTCGGTTGTCAAAACATTGAACCAATAAAGTGTACCAATATGACAATTTGCACAAAACTAAGCCTCTACATATTATGACCATAATCGTTTTCAAAATACCAAGCAAGTATCACGTACCAACACAATGAACTTCGAGTTGCCACTAGGTCGAATGCAGTGCAATAGTCTTCATATAATATAAAAGATCTAATGATCGTTAAATAAATCAGGTAGAATGTGAAATAATGCAGGCCTAAATATTATATTCATTAGATACGCATAATTAAAACAAAATAAAGTGTGTACGTCAAACACGATTGTAGGCAGTATTACAGTAAACATTGGTGTAATAAAGATCGACGATCAGTGTAAATACAACGCTAAAATATGATATTCCAATAAAAAAATGATAAATCGCATATCCAAATATATAGCGCAATATACAAGATAAATAATATGCAATTTGAAAGAGCGTGGACAGATTAACATAGATTAAATGTGCTGTGTTGAATTATGCTACTACTTGTCACATGAACATGCCATAAAGTTATAAAATTATGCCATCTCGTATCACAACCCATTTTGTAAAAAAATATTAAACTAACTGCCAACAGGTAAGTTCAAATAATGGTAACAATATAGTGCTAAATTACATTTAACTGCAAATGGTTGTTTAGAGCAGTTACAGCGTTAGCAAATTGTAACATTAAATACGTGGCCTGTATGAGACTCGAGATTACACACCAAATGTCTTAACACGAATACGAGACTGTTTACTCCAAATTAGTGTGGCGAAAATTGCGAACGATGTATTTATTACAGTTGTCCTCCATTTAACTGGGTAAGAACATCATAAAGGTGTAAATACTTGGTCATTGCTGCATATTTAAAGAAATATTTATTGTTCGCGCTCTGACACTACTTAATAGTAAACAAATTTATTTGTCTATTAAAGTGCTTCTTACAGATGGTTGTTTTAGCACACAATAAATTTCAATTAGCGGTTGTAGGCCGTTGAGAATTTGTAAATGTTATGCAACATTTCAAAAAAATATTTAAAGTGAAAATGTCTACTGGTTAGTTCCCTTCATGTAACCAATAAAACACGAGCTGTACACTTATCGCCCCAGTCACACGTATTGATGCGTTTTACTTTTTGCAGCGGAAGTGAAAATTTCACTTCCGTAGTTATAAACCGAATGCTGTTCTTGTCCTCCTGTGACATCTGCGTGGCCTGAACTAGTGATGTAATCAGGAAGAGGACATTAGTGTGTGTATGTCGACTCCATAGTGAAGTTTTATTCTTCAATGTCATATTTTTCCACATGTCGGGAGAAGCCTGGCCCGATTAAATGCCTTATGGAAGTTCTCGTTTATACAATGAAATGGGCATAATTTAATTTATTTTTGTGGATCACCTCTGTCGTGTTCATATTTGAGAAGTTATCTATTTAGTGTTAGTAAATCATATTTAATAAAATATCATATACGCCAGCTCAACTGAAAATTGCCTTTGTGGTAATTTAAACTGGCACAAATTTCATAGTATTTCCACCGACAACTCGCTGATTCATTACAAAAGTTACGATTTCACATATACCACTGTGTCACTACTCTAAATCAATCTTTACTATCCATCAAATTAGCTGGCATTAAAATTTGTGAAGATCATTTACTTAATGCATTCATTATAGAATATCATTTTGTGTAAGCAACAATTGTATATTCGCCCGCGGAATGAGCGATCTGTCAGCGTGGTCTATAATGTTTATATAGGTTAATTAACGTCAATAGCAAAGTTAGAATTAACGAGTGTGTACAATGGCGAAATTCGTAAGCGATTTCCAGTAGATAGCTTTCTTTATTGTAAGAAAATCTATGCCAATCTCACAGTGTTATACATTAAACTCCATTTCATCTACTAAAGCGTCTCCATTTGAAGCACGCAAAGTTAAATCAAGTGTCCCCTTTTCTATGAGATATAATATTATATGCTCTTCGTTTTTCTCAAAAGCGGATTAGTGCATTTTATTGTTAGTTTCCTACTGTAATACGTCCTAATATTAAATTTATATACATGTATCTGTAATTCCGTTTACGGCGTGATTTTTCATTCATTGTGGTAGATACTTAGAATAATATAAAGGCGTACGTGGGGACAAGAATTCTGGCATAAAATCCTGGCATAAGTACTCAAATCGAATATATGTGTACCATTATTGTGTTAATAAACCTGATACAATCGTGCGTTATTACGCGGGTGTTGAAAAAAAACTCAATCAGATTTCTTTAACCATCCGTGTAATATTGTTATTCGAGCGCAAATTGAATAGTTGGATGTGGTTTGACTTTCCTTAGCGATAATAATGGAAAAAATTTTCATTTTTATTGAAAATATTAGTCATAAAATAAAATATTCTAGTAATTAAATATAAATATATATACATAAATAATATCAGGTCACACTACACATTTCATTGCGAAGCGAATAGGAAACCGATTGCTGCTGTTAGATAAGACAATAAACTTTTGAATTCTTCTCGCGTATTAGAACGGTCTCGCTGTTGATTTGTCTACGTCTAGCTTAATGCAACACCCATTTAAAATTATGTAATATATTTGGAAATTCGTTTGCTTACATAAAATCCATTATATTTAAATTACAAACGATTGCAGACAAATGCTTTGTCCTTCTAACAGTGATATTCAGAATGTAATCAAATTTTGAAACGTGAATTGGATTGGACGTCAATATTAAGGATAAGGGTGGTGAAGTAAAGTCGAGGAGAAGGGTATATACAATGTTATGATCTGACAAATTACATCCCAAAAACATAATTCGATTATTAAGGTAGGGGGTAGATTCGGCTGAAAAAGTAACATTCAAATAATATTGACTTGTATATATTTATGTAATGTGAACCTGTTGCCTGGTATAACGCTGCTACTTTCCACGTGAACTGGTCGAGTACTTTCGAAACGGGGTGATTATTTACGTCATCACGTTTTGCATAAAACTCTGAACTAACTGATATTAAGTGTAGCAAAAATAAACTCACTTCTCGATGATTATATATGTGCTATGAACAAAAAATTCTTTTTAAAGACTGATGACAGCAGTGCCACATTTAACTCGCAGTAGCTATAAAATATATAGGTATTTATCTATCAGAAGACCAGATTTTCAGTGCCTGTTAACTTAATTACAAGCAGGTCACGTGCTGATTTCCCGGAACCCAGAAAATGTATTTTTTTCGTATTTACACCTGGGTGGGCATTGGTGGGCAAAACAGAACTGAACAATCATCTTATCTTGCGATCGTATGTTTTCCAGATTGTATTATTTGTGATGAGATGCATGACTAACATAAATTTATACCAAGATGACTGGAAAGTGGACAAAACCAAATATTAAATGCGCAGAAACTTTCGCGGATATTTCACATTGCATCGGTGTTTCGCAGCAGTGAACATAGTTGATTGACACGACGGAAGCAGTCGTTCATAGCGACGTCATATATCACAAGCCTGCGTCATTGTTTCTGAACCAGTGACGCTATCATCTCAAAACACTTAAGCGATGGAGATTGTGGCACCGTGGCAGCGGCTATCGTGCAACATTTTGTAGCATAAATGCAGGCGTCATTTCTGCAAGAAGCGGGTATTCCACGTGTTTCTATGTACCGTAAATCAATCGCATTTTGCAGTCTAAATTTAGGGACTAGTGTATGAAGAATCATAAGCTTAAATGATCTTGAACAAAATAATCCATTAACGAGAACAATATTGAAATATTGTCCATCAAAGCATACCATCGGATTTAGCTGCACGTGAGCTGTAGGAAATCATTCAATGGTGTCGATATTTAAACCAGCGATTGCTATATCCGGCATAGCATTATTCAGCGTGAGTGCACAGATGAACATATCCCTTCAGAAATTTAGCACAATGCATTTATTAAGTGACAAAATTTAAGAAACAATATTATGTCCCGAAGTCAAATTTCTAAGTTCTTGCATTTTTGAGCCTCTGTCTCAACTTAAATATGTTTCATATTTAACATTCCTTCTTCGTCAAAGGTAATGAAATACATTATTTGTATAATACAATATGATTAATGCGTCATTTGCCTAGATTAAATATGATTAACTGAAAATAACAGAGCTAAATGAAATTGCGTTTTAAAGCGATATTTAATGATGAGCCAAACTCTGTAAGCTAAAATAAGTCCGAAATATAGACAACCATCACTACGTAAACACAAATGATTAGAGTTTAAAAATTGTTGTAACAAGATATTATATTAGAAAAAAATATAGAAGGCATGTAAAAAGATACAGCACGGTAGACAGATTAAATATTATGCAATTAATGATGCTTAGTTTACATTAAGATCGAGTAAATGTGTTGTGTTGAATTATGCTACTACTTGTCACATGAACATGCCATACTACTTGTCACATGAACATGCCATAAAGTTATAAAATTATGCCATCTCGTATCACAACCCATTTTGTAAAAAAATATTAAACTAACTGCCAACAGGTAAGTTCAAATAATGGTAACAATATAGTGCTAAATTACATTTAACTGCAAATGGTTGTTTAGAGCAGTTACAGCGTTAGCAAATTGTAACATTAAATACGTGGCCTGTATGAGACTCGAGATTACACACCAAATGTCTTAACACGAATACGAGACTGTTTACTCCAAATTAGTGTGGCGAAAATTGCGAACGATGTATTTATTACAGTTGTCCTCCATTTAACTGGGTAAGAACATCATAAAGGTGTAAATACTTGGTCATTGCTGCATATTTAAAGAAATATTTATTGTTCGCGCTCTGACACTACTTAATAGTAAACAAATTTATTTGTCTATTAAAGTGCTTCTTACAGATGGTTGTTTTAGCACACAATAAATTTCAATTAGCGGTTGTAGGCCGTTGAGAATTTGTAAATGTTATGCAACATTTCAAAAAAATATTTAAAGTGAAAATGTCTACTGGTTAGTTCCCTTCATGTAACCAATAAAACACGAGCTGTACACTTATCGCCCCAGTCACACGTATTGATGCGTTTTACTTTTTGCAGCGGAAGTGAAAATTTCACTTCCGTAGTTATAAACCGAATGCTGTTCTTGTCCTCCTGTGACATCTGCGTGGCCTGAACTAGTGATGTAATCAGGAAGAGGACATTAGTGTGTGTATGTCGACTCCATAGTGAAGTTTTATTCTTCAATGTCATATTTTTCCACATGTCGGGAGAAGCCTGGCCCGATTAAATGCCTTATGGAAGTTCTCGTTTATACAATGAAATGGGCATAATTTAATTTATTTTTGTGGATCACCTCTGTCGTGTTCATATTTGAGAAGTTATCTATTTAGTGTTAGTAAATCATATTTAATAAAATATCATATACGCCAGCTCAACTGAAAATTGCCTTTGTGGTAATTTAAACTGGCACAAATTTCATAGTATTTCCACCGACAACTCGCTGATTCATTACAAAAGTTACGATTTCACATATACCACTGTGTCACTACTCTAAATCAATCTTTACTATCCATCAAATTAGCTGGCATTAAAATTTGTGAAGATCATTTACTTAATGCATTCATTATAGAATATCATTTTGTGTAAGCAACAATTGTATATTCGCCCGCGGAATGAGCGATCTGTCAGCGTGGTCTATAATGTTTATATAGGTTAATTAACGTCAATAGCAAAGTTAGAATTAACGAGTGTGTACAATGGCGAAATTCGTAAGCGATTTCCAGTAGATAGCTTTCTTTATTGTAAGAAAATCTATGCCAATCTCACAGTGTTATACATTAAACTCCATTTCATCTACTAAAGCGTCTCCATTTGAAGCACGCAAAGTTAAATCAAGTGTCCCCTTTTCTATGAGATATAATATTATATGCTCTTCGTTTTTCTCAAAAGCGGATTAGTGCATTTTATTGTTAGTTTCCTACTGTAATACGTCCTAATATTAAATTTATATACATGTATCTGTAATTCCGTTTACGGCGTGATTTTTCATTCATTGTGGTAGATACTTAGAATAATATAAAGGCGTACGTGGGGACAAGAATTCTGGCATAAAATCCTGGCATAAGTACTCAAATCGAATATATGTGTACCATTATTGTGTTAATAAACCTGATACAATCGTGCGTTATTACGCGGGTGTTGAAAAAAAACTCAATCAGATTTCTTTAACCATCCGTGTAATATTGTTATTCGAGCGCAAATTGAATAGTTGGATGTGGTTTGACTTTCCTTAGCGATAATAATGGAAAAAATTTTCATTTTTATTGAAAATATTAGTCATAAAATAAAATATTCTAGTAATTAAATATAAATATATATACATAAATAATATCAGGTCACACTACACATTTCATTGCGAAGCGAATAGGAAACCGATTGCTGCTGTTAGATAAGACAATAAACTTTTGAATTCTTCTCGCGTATTAGAACGGTCTCGCTGTTGATTTGTCTACGTCTAGCTTAATGCAACACCCATTTAAAATTATGTAATATATTTGGAAATTCGTTTGCTTACATAAAATCCATTATATTTAAATTACAAACGATTGCAGACAAATGCTTTGTCCTTCTAACAGTGATATTCAGAATGTAATCAAATTTTGAAACGTGAATTGGATTGGACGTCAATATTAAGGATAAGGGTGGTGAAGTAAAGTCGAGGAGAAGGGTATATACAATGTTATGATCTGACAAATTACATCCCAAAAACATAATTCGATTATTAAGGTAGGGGGTAGATTCGGCTGAAAAAGTAACATTCAAATAATATTGACTTGTATATATTTATGTAATGTGAACCTGTTGCCTGGTATAACGCTGCTACTTTCCACGTGAACTGGTCGAGTACTTTCGAAACGGGGTGATTATTTACGTCATCACGTTTTGCATAAAACTCTGAACTAACTGATATTAAGTGTAGCAAAAATAAACTCACTTCTCGATGATTATATATGTGCTATGAACAAAAAATTCTTTTTAAAGACTGATGACAGCAGTGCCACATTTAACTCGCAGTAGCTATAAAATATATAGGTATTTATCTATCAGAAGACCAGATTTTCAGTGCCTGTTAACTTAATTACAAGCAGGTCACGTGCTGATTTCCCGGAACCCAGAAAATGTATTTTTTTCGTATTTACACCTGGGTGGGCATTGGTGGGCAAAACAGAACTGAACAATCATCTTATCTTGCGATCGTATGTTTTCCAGATTGTATTATTTGTGATGAGATGCATGACTAACATAAATTTATACCAAGATGACTGGAAAGTGGACAAAACCAAATATTAAATGCGCAGAAACTTTCGCGGATATTTCACATTGCATCGGTGTTTCGCAGCAGTGAACATAGTTGATTGACACGACGGAAGCAGTCGTTCATAGCGACGTCATATATCACAAGCCTGCGTCATTGTTTCTGAACCAGTGACGCTATCATCTCAAAACACTTAAGCGATGGAGATTGTGGCACCGTGGCAGCGGCTATCGTGCAACATTTTGTAGCATAAATGCAGGCGTCATTTCTGCAAGAAGCGGGTATTCCACGTGTTTCTATGTACCGTAAATCAATCGCATTTTGCAGTCTAAATTTAGGGACTAGTGTATGAAGAATCATAAGCTTAAATGATCTTGAACAAAATAATCCATTAACGAGAACAATATTGAAATATTGTCCATCAAAGCATACCATCGGATTTAGCTGCACGTGAGCTGTAGGAAATCATTCAATGGTGTCGATATTTAAACCAGCGATTGCTATATCCGGCATAGCATTATTCAGCGTGAGTGCACAGATGAACATATCCCTTCAGAAATTTAGCACAATGCATTTATTAAGTGACAAAATTTAAGAAACAATATTATGTCCCGAAGTCAAATTTCTAAGTTCTTGCATTTTTGAGCCTCTGTCTCAACTTAAATATGTTTCATATTTAACATTCCTTCTTCGTCAAAGGTAATGAAATACATTATTTGTATAATACAATATGATTAATGCGTCATTTGCCTAGATTAAATATGATTAACTGAAAATAACAGAGCTAAATGAAATTGCGTTTTAAAGCGATATTTAATGATGAGCCAAACTCTGTAAGCTAAAATAAGTCCGAAATATAGACAACCATCACTACGTAAACACAAATGATTAGAGTTTAAAAATTGTTGTAACAAGATATTATATTAGAAAAAAATATAGAAGGCATGTAAAAAGATACAGCACGGTAGACAGATTAAATATTATGCAATTAATGATGCTTAGTTTACATTAAGATCGAGTAAATGTGTTGTGTTGAATTATGCTACTACTTGTCACATGAACATGCCATAAAGTTATAAAATTATGCCATCTCGTATCACAACCCATTTTGTAAAAAAATATTAAACTAACTGCCAACAGGTAAGTTCAAATAATGGTAACAATATAGTGCTAAATTACATTTAACTGCAAATGGTTGTTTAGAGCAGTTACAGCGTTAGCAAATTGTAACATTAAATACGTGGCCTGTATGAGACTCGAGATTACACACCAAATGTCTTAACACGAATACGAGACTGTTTACTCCAAATTAGTGTGGCGAAAATTGCGAACGATGTATTTATTACAGTTGTCCTCCATTTAACTGGGTAAGAACATCATAAAGGTGTAAATACTTGGTCATTGCTGCATATTTAAAGAAATATTTATTGTTCGCGCTCTGACACTACTTAATAGTAAACAAATTTATTTGTCTATTAAAGTGTTTCTTACAGATGGTTGATTAAGCACACAATAAATTTCAATTAGCGGTTGTAGGCCGTTGAGAATTTGTAAATGTTATGCAACATTTCAAAAAAATATTTAAAGTGAAAATGTCTACTGGTTAGTTCCCTTCATGTAACCAATAAAACACGAGCTGTACACTTATCGCCCCAGTCACACGTATTGATGCGTTTTACTTTTTGCAGCGGAAGTGAAAATTTCACTTCCGTAGTTATAAACCGAATGCTGTTCTTGTCCTCCTGTGACATCTGCGTGGCCTGAACTAGTGATGTAATCAGGAAGAGGACATTAGTGTGTGTATGTCGACTCCATAGTGAAGTTTTATTCTTCAATGTCATATTTTTCCACATGTCGGGAGAAGCCTGGCCCGATTAAATGCCTTATGGAAGTTCTCGTTTATACAATGAAATGGGCATAATTTAATTTATTTTTGTGGATCACCTCTGTCGTGTTCATATTTGAGAAGTTATCTATTTAGTGTTAGTAAATCATATTTAATAAAATATCATATACGCCAGCTCAACTGAAAATTGCCTTTGTGGTAATTTAAACTGGCACAAATTTCATAGTATTTCCACCGACAACTCGCTGATTCATTACAAAAGTTACGATTTCACATATACCACTGTGTCACTACTCTAAATCAATCTTTACTATCCATCAAATTAGCTGGCATTAAAATTTGTGAAGATCATTTACTTAATGCATTCATTATAGAATATCATTTTGTGTAAGCAACAATTGTATATTCGCCCGCGGAATGAGCGATCTGTCAGCGTGGTCTATAATGTTTATATAGGTTAATTAACGTCAATAGCAAAGTTAGAATTAACGAGTGTGTACAATGGCGAAATTCGTAAGCGATTTCCAGTAGATAGCTTTCTTTATTGTAAGAAAATCTATGCCAATCTCACAGTGTTATACATTAAACTCCATTTCATCTACTAAAGCGTCTCCATTTGAAGCACGCAAAGTTAAATCAAGTGTCCCCTTTTCTATGAGATATAATATTATATGCTCTTCGTTTTTCTCAAAAGCGGATTAGTGCATTTTATTGTTAGTTTCCTACTGTAATACGTCCTAATATTAAATTTATATACATGTATCTGTAATTCCGTTTACGGCGTGATTTTTCATTCATTGTGGTAGATACTTAGAATAATATAAAGGCGTACGTGGGGACAAGAATTCTGGCATAAAATCCTGGCATAAGTACTCAAATCGAATATATGTGTACCATTATTGTGTTAATAAACCTGATACAATCGTGCGTTATTACGCGGGTGTTGAAAAAAAACTCAATCAGATTTCTTTAACCATCCGTGTAATATTGTTATTCGAGCGCAAATTGAATAGTTGGATGTGGTTTGACTTTCCTTAGCGATAATAATGGAAAAAATTTTCATTTTTATTGAAAATATTAGTCATAAAATAAAATATTCTAGTAATTAAATATAAATATATATACATAAATAATATCAGGTCACACTACACATTTCATTGCGAAGCGAATAGGAAACCGATTGCTGCTGTTAGATAAGACAATAAACTTTTGAATTCTTCTCGCGTATTAGAACGGTCTCGCTGTTGATTTGTCTACGTCTAGCTTAATGCAACACCCATTTAAAATTATGTAATATATTTGGAAATTCGTTTGCTTACATAAAATCCATTATATTTAAATTACAAACGATTGCAGACAAATGCTTTGTCCTTCTAACAGTGATATTCAGAATGTAATCAAATTTTGAAACGTGAATTGGATTGGACGTCAATATTAAGGATAAGGGTGGTGAAGTAAAGTCGAGGAGAAGGGTATATACAATGTTATGATCTGACAAATTACATCCCAAAAACATAATTCGATTATTAAGGTAGGGGGTAGATTCGGCTGAAAAAGTAACATTCAAATAATATTGACTTGTATATATTTATGTAATGTGAACCTGTTGCCTGGTATAACGCTGCTACTTTCCACGTGAACTGGTCGAGTACTTTCGAAACGGGGTGATTATTTACGTCATCACGTTTTGCATAAAACTCTGAACTAACTGATATTAAGTGTAGCAAAAATAAACTCACTTCTCGATGATTATATATGTGCTATGAACAAAAAATTCTTTTTAAAGACTGATGACAGCAGTGCCACATTTAACTCGCAGTAGCTATAAAATATATAGGTATTTATCTATCAGAAGACCAGATTTTCAGTGCCTGTTAACTTAATTACAAGCAGGTCACGTGCTGATTTCCCGGAACCCAGAAAATGTATTTTTTTCGTATTTACACCTGGGTGGGCATTGGTGGGCAAAACAGAACTGAACAATCATCTTATCTTGCGATCGTATGTTTTCCAGATTGTATTATTTGTGATGAGATGCATGACTAACATAAATTTATACCAAGATGACTGGAAAGTGGACAAAACCAAATATTAAATGCGCAGAAACTTTCGCGGATATTTCACATTGCATCGGTGTTTCGCAGCAGTGAACATAGTTGATTGACACGACGGAAGCAGTCGTTCATAGCGACGTCATATATCACAAGCCTGCGTCATTGTTTCTGAACCAGTGACGCTATCATCTCAAAACACTTAAGCGATGGAGATTGTGGCACCGTGGCAGCGGCTATCGTGCAACATTTTGTAGCATAAATGCAGGCGTCATTTCTGCAAGAAGCGGGTATTCCACGTGTTTCTATGTACCGTAAATCAATCGCATTTTGCAGTCTAAATTTAGGGACTAGTGTATGAAGAATCATAAGCTTAAATGATCTTGAACAAAATAATCCATTAACGAGAACAATATTGAAATATTGTCCATCAAAGCATACCATCGGATTTAGCTGCACGTGAGCTGTAGGAAATCATTCAATGGTGTCGATATTTAAACCAGCGATTGCTATATCCGGCATAGCATTATTCAGCGTGAGTGCACAGATGAACATATCCCTTCAGAAATTTAGCACAATGCATTTATTAAGTGACAAAATTTAAGAAACAATATTATGTCCCGAAGTCAAATTTCTAAGTTCTTGCATTTTTGAGCCTCTGTCTCAACTTAAATATGTTTCATATTTAACATTCCTTCTTCGTCAAAGGTAATGAAATACATTATTTGTATAATACAATATGATTAATGCGTCATTTGCCTAGATTAAATATGATTAACTGAAAATAACAGAGCTAAATGAAATTGCGTTTTAAAGCGATATTTAATGATGAGCCAAACTCTGTAAGCTAAAATAAGTCCGAAATATAGACAACCATCACTACGTAAACACAAATGATTAGAGTTTAAAAATTGTTGTAACAAGATATTATATTAGAAAAAAATATAGAAGGCATGTAAAAAGATACAGCACGGTAGACAGATTAAATATTATGCAATTAATGATGCTTAGTTTACATTAAGATCGAGTAAATGTGTTGTGTTGAATTATGCTACTACTTGTTCACATGAACATGCCATAAAGTTATAAAATTATGCCATCTCGTATCACAACCCATTTTGTAAAAAAATATTAAACTAACTGCCAACAGGTAAGTTCAAATAATGGTAACAATATAGTGCTAAATTACATTTAACTGCAAATGGTTGTTTAGAGCAGTTACAGCGTTAGCAAATTGTAACATTAAATACGTGGCCTGTATGAGACTCGAGATTACACACCAAATGTCTTAACACGAATACGAGACTGTTTACTCCAAATTAGTGTGGCGAAAATTGCGAACGATGTATTTATTACAGTTGTCCTCCATTTAACTGGGTAAGAACATCATAAAGGTGTAAATACTTGGTCATTGCTGCATATTTAAAGAAATATTTATTGTTCGCGCTCTGACACTACTTAATAGTAAACAAATTTATTTGTCTATTAAAGTGCTTCTTACAGATGGTTGTTTTAGCACACAATAAATTTCAATTAGCGGTTGTAGGCCGTTGAGAATTTGTAAATGTTATGCAACATTTCAAAAAAATATTTAAAGTGAAAATGTCTACTGGTTAGTTCCCTTCATGTAACCAATAAAACACGAGCTGTACACTTATCGCCCCAGTCACACGTATTGATGCGTTTTACTTTTTGCAGCGGAAGTGAAAATTTCACTTCCGTAGTTATAAACCGAATGCTGTTCTTGTCCTCCTGTGACATCTGCGTGGCCTGAACTAGTGATGTAATCAGGAAGAGGACATTAGTGTGTGTATGTCGACTCCATAGTGAAGTTTTATTCTTCAATGTCATATTTTTCCACATGTCGGGAGAAGCCTGGCCCGATTAAATGCCTTATGGAAGTTCTCGTTTATACAATGAAATGGGCATAATTTAATTTATTTTTGTGGATCACCTCTGTCGTGTTCATATTTGAGAAGTTATCTATTTAGTGTTAGTAAATCATATTTAATAAAATATCATATACGCCAGCTCAACTGAAAATTGCCTTTGTGGTAATTTAAACTGGCACAAATTTCATAGTATTTCCACCGACAACTCGCTGATTCATTACAAAAGTTACGATTTCACATATACCACTGTGTCACTACTCTAAATCAATCTTTACTATCCATCAAATTAGCTGGCATTAAAATTTGTGAAGATCATTTACTTAATGCATTCATTATAGAATATCATTTTGTGTAAGCAACAATTGTATATTCGCCCGCGGAATGAGCGATCTGTCAGCGTGGTCTATAATGTTTATATAGGTTAATTAACGTCAATAGCAAAGTTAGAATTAACGAGTGTGTACAATGGCGAAATTCGTAAGCGATTTCCAGTAGATAGCTTTCTTTATTGTAAGAAAATCTATGCCAATCTCACAGTGTTATACATTAAACTCCATTTCATCTACTAAAGCGTCTCCATTTGAAGCACGCAAAGTTAAATCAAGTGTCCCCTTTTCTATGAGATATAATATTATATGCTCTTCGTTTTTCTCAAAAGCGGATTAGTGCATTTTATTGTTAGTTTCCTACTGTAATACGTCCTAATATTAAATTTATATACATGTATCTGTAATTCCGTTTACGGCGTGATTTTTCATTCATTGTGGTAGATACTTAGAATAATATAAAGGCGTACGTGGGGACAAGAATTCTGGCATAAAATCCTGGCATAAGTACTCAAATCGAATATATGTGTACCATTATTGTGTTAATAAACCTGATACAATCGTGCGTTATTACGCGGGTGTTGAAAAAAAACTCAATCAGATTTCTTTAACCATCCGTGTAATATTGTTATTCGAGCGCAAATTGAATAGTTGGATGTGGTTTGACTTTCCTTAGCGATAATAATGGAAAAAATTTTCATTTTTATTGAAAATATTAGTCATAAAATAAAATATTCTAGTAATTAAATATAAATATATATACATAAATAATATCAGGTCACACTACACATTTCATTGCGAAGCGAATAGGAAACCGATTGCTGCTGTTAGATAAGACAATAAACTTTTGAATTCTTCTCGCGTATTAGAACGGTCTCGCTGTTGATTTGTCTACGTCTAGCTTAATGCAACACCCATTTAAAATTATGTAATATATTTGGAAATTCGTTTGCTTACATAAAATCCATTATATTTAAATTACAAACGATTGCAGACAAATGCTTTGTCCTTCTAACAGTGATATTCAGAATGTAATCAAATTTTGAAACGTGAATTGGATTGGACGTCAATATTAAGGATAAGGGTGGTGAAGTAAAGTCGAGGAGAAGGGTATATACAATGTTATGATCTGACAAATTACATCCCAAAAACATAATTCGATTATTAAGGTAGGGGGTAGATTCGGCTGAAAAAGTAACATTCAAATAATATTGACTTGTATATATTTATGTAATGTGAACCTGTTGCCTGGTATAACGCTGCTACTTTCCACGTGAACTGGTCGAGTACTTTCGAAACGGGGTGATTATTTACGTCATCACGTTTTGCATAAAACTCTGAACTAACTGATATTAAGTGTAGCAAAAATAAACTCACTTCTCGATGATTATATATGTGCTATGAACAAAAAATTCTTTTTAAAGACTGATGACAGCAGTGCCACATTTAACTCGCAGTAGCTATAAAATATATAGGTATTTATCTATCAGAAGACCAGATTTTCAGTGCCTGTTAACTTAATTACAAGCAGGTCACGTGCTGATTTCCCGGAACCCAGAAAATGTATTTTTTTCGTATTTACACCTGGGTGGGCATTGGTGGGCAAAACAGAACTGAACAATCATCTTATCTTGCGATCGTATGTTTTCCAGATTGTATTATTTGTGATGAGATGCATGACTAACATAAATTTATACCAAGATGACTGGAAAGTGGACAAAACCAAATATTAAATGCGCAGAAACTTTCGCGGATATTTCACATTGCATCGGTGTTTCGCAGCAGTGAACATAGTTGATTGACACGACGGAAGCAGTCGTTCATAGCGACGTCATATATCACAAGCCTGCGTCATTGTTTCTGAACCAGTGACGCTATCATCTCAAAACACTTAAGCGATGGAGATTGTGGCACCGTGGCAGCGGCTATCGTGCAACATTTTGTAGCATAAATGCAGGCGTCATTTCTGCAAGAAGCGGGTATTCCACGTGTTTCTATGTACCGTAAATCAATCGCATTTTGCAGTCTAAATTTAGGGACTAGTGTATGAAGAATCATAAGCTTAAATGATCTTGAACAAAATAATCCATTAACGAGAACAATATTGAAATATTGTCCATCAAAGCATACCATCGGATTTAGCTGCACGTGAGCTGTAGGAAATCATTCAATGGTGTCGATATTTAAACCAGCGATTGCTATATCCGGCATAGCATTATTCAGCGTGAGTGCACAGATGAACATATCCCTTCAGAAATTTAGCACAATGCATTTATTAAGTGACAAAATTTAAGAAACAATATTATGTCCCGAAGTCAAATTTCTAAGTTCTTGCATTTTTGAGCCTCTGTCTCAACTTAAATATGTTTCATATTTAACATTCCTTCTTCGTCAAAGGTAATGAAATACATTATTTGTATAATACAATATGATTAATGCGTCATTTGCCTAGATTAAATATGATTAACTGAAAATAACAGAGCTAAATGAAATTGCGTTTTAAAGCGATATTTAATGATGAGCCAAACTCTGTAAGCTAAAATAAGTCCGAAATATAGACAACCATCACTACGTAAACACAAATGATTAGAGTTTAAAAATTGTTGTAACAAGATATTATATTAGAAAAAAATATAGAAGGCATGTAAAAAGATACAGCACGGTAGACAGATTAAATATTATGCAATTAATGATGCTTAGTTTACATTAAGATCGAGTAAATGTGTTGTGTTGAATTATGCTACTACTTGTCACATGAACATGCCATAAAGTTATAAAATTATGCCATCTCGTATCACAACCCATTTTGTAAAAAAATATTAAACTAACTGCCAACAGGTAAGTTCAAATAATGGTAACAATATAGTGCTAAATTACATTTAACTGCAAATGGTTGTTTAGAGCAGTTACAGCGTTAGCAAATTGTAACATTAAATACGTGGCCTGTATGAGACTCGAGATTACACACCAAATGTCTTAACACGAATACGAGACTGTTTACTCCAAATTAGTGTGGCGAAAATTGCGAACGATGTATTTATTACAGTTGTCCTCCATTTAACTGGGTAAGAACATCATAAAGGTGTAAATACTTGGTCATTGCTGCATATTTAAAGAAATATTTATTGTTCGCGCTCTGACACTACTTAATAGTAAACAAATTTATTTGTCTATTAAAGTGTTTCTTACAGATGGTTGATTAAGCACACAATAAATTTCAATTAGCGGTTGTAGGCCGTTGAGAATTTGTAAATGTTATGCAACATTTCAAAAAAATATTTAAAGTGAAAATGTCTACTGGTTAGTTCCCTTCATGTAACCAATAAAACACGAGCTGTACACTTATCGCCCCAGTCACACGTATTGATGCGTTTTACTTTTTGCAGCGGAAGTGAAAATTTCACTTCCGTAGTTATAAACCGAATGCTGTTCTTGTCCTCCTGTGACATCTGCGTGGCCTGAACTAGTGATGTAATCAGGAAGAGGACATTAGTGTGTGTATGTCGACTCCATAGTGAAGTTTTATTCTTCAATGTCATATTTTTCCACATGTCGGGAGAAGCCTGGCCCGATTAAATGCCTTATGGAAGTTCTCGTTTATACAATGAAATGGGCATAATTTAATTTATTTTTGTGGATCACCTCTGTCGTGTTCATATTTGAGAAGTTATCTATTTAGTGTTAGTAAATCATATTTAATAAAATATCATATACGCCAGCTCAACTGAAAATTGCCTTTGTGGTAATTTAAACTGGCACAAATTTCATAGTATTTCCACCGACAACTCGCTGATTCATTACAAAAGTTACGATTTCACATATACCACTGTGTCACTACTCTAAATCAATCTTTACTATCCATCAAATTAGCTGGCATTAAAATTTGTGAAGATCATTTACTTAATGCATTCATTATAGAATATCATTTTGTGTAAGCAACAATTGTATATTCGCCCGCGGAATGAGCGATCTGTCAGCGTGGTCTATAATGTTTATATAGGTTAATTAACGTCAATAGCAAAGTTAGAATTAACGAGTGTGTACAATGGCGAAATTCGTAAGCGATTTCCAGTAGATAGCTTTCTTTATTGTAAGAAAATCTATGCCAATCTCACAGTGTTATACATTAAACTCCATTTCATCTACTAAAGCGTCTCCATTTGAAGCACGCAAAGTTAAATCAAGTGTCCCCTTTTCTATGAGATATAATATTATATGCTCTTCGTTTTTCTCAAAAGCGGATTAGTGCATTTTATTGTTAGTTTCCTACTGTAATACGTCCTAATATTAAATTTATATACATGTATCTGTAATTCCGTTTACGGCGTGATTTTTCATTCATTGTGGTAGATACTTAGAATAATATAAAGGCGTACGTGGGGACAAGAATTCTGGCATAAAATCCTGGCATAAGTACTCAAATCGAATATATGTGTACCATTATTGTGTTAATAAACCTGATACAATCGTGCGTTATTACGCGGGTGTTGAAAAAAAACTCAATCAGATTTCTTTAACCATCCGTGTAATATTGTTATTCGAGCGCAAATTGAATAGTTGGATGTGGTTTGACTTTCCTTAGCGATAATAATGGAAAAAATTTTCATTTTTATTGAAAATATTAGTCATAAAATAAAATATTCTAGTAATTAAATATAAATATATATACATAAATAATATCAGGTCACACTACACATTTCATTGCGAAGCGAATAGGAAACCGATTGCTGCTGTTAGATAAGACAATAAACTTTTGAATTCTTCTCGCGTATTAGAACGGTCTCGCTGTTGATTTGTCTACGTCTAGCTTAATGCAACACCCATTTAAAATTATGTAATATATTTGGAAATTCGTTTGCTTACATAAAATCCATTATATTTAAATTACAAACGATTGCAGACAAATGCTTTGTCCTTCTAACAGTGATATTCAGAATGTAATCAAATTTTGAAACGTGAATTGGATTGGACGTCAATATTAAGGATAAGGGTGGTGAAGTAAAGTCGAGGAGAAGGGTATATACAATGTTATGATCTGACAAATTACATCCCAAAAACATAATTCGATTATTAAGGTAGGGGGTAGATTCGGCTGAAAAAGTAACATTCAAATAATATTGACTTGTATATATTTATGTAATGTGAACCTGTTGCCTGGTATAACGCTGCTACTTTCCACGTGAACTGGTCGAGTACTTTCGAAACGGGGTGATTATTTACGTCATCACGTTTTGCATAAAACTCTGAACTAACTGATATTAAGTGTAGCAAAAATAAACTCACTTCTCGATGATTATATATGTGCTATGAACAAAAAATTCTTTTTAAAGACTGATGACAGCAGTGCCACATTTAACTCGCAGTAGCTATAAAATATATAGGTATTTATCTATCAGAAGACCAGATTTTCAGTGCCTGTTAACTTAATTACAAGCAGGTCACGTGCTGATTTCCCGGAACCCAGAAAATGTATTTTTTTCGTATTTACACCTGGGTGGGCATTGGTGGGCAAAACAGAACTGAACAATCATCTTATCTTGCGATCGTATGTTTTCCAGATTGTATTATTTGTGATGAGATGCATGACTAACATAAATTTATACCAAGATGACTGGAAAGTGGACAAAACCAAATATTAAATGCGCAGAAACTTTCGCGGATATTTCACATTGCATCGGTGTTTCGCAGCAGTGAACATAGTTGATTGACACGACGGAAGCAGTCGTTCATAGCGACGTCATATATCACAAGCCTGCGTCATTGTTTCTGAACCAGTGACGCTATCATCTCAAAACACTTAAGCGATGGAGATTGTGGCACCGTGGCAGCGGCTATCGTGCAACATTTTGTAGCATAAATGCAGGCGTCATTTCTGCAAGAAGCGGGTATTCCACGTGTTTCTATGTACCGTAAATCAATCGCATTTTGCAGTCTAAATTTAGGGACTAGTGTATGAAGAATCATAAGCTTAAATGATCTTGAACAAAATAATCCATTAACGAGAACAATATTGAAATATTGTCCATCAAAGCATACCATCGGATTTAGCTGCACGTGAGCTGTAGGAAATCATTCAATGGTGTCGATATTTAAACCAGCGATTGCTATATCCGGCATAGCATTATTCAGCGTGAGTGCACAGATGAACATATCCCTTCAGAAATTTAGCACAATGCATTTATTAAGTGACAAAATTTAAGAAACAATATTATGTCCCGAAGTCAAATTTCTAAGTTCTTGCATTTTTGAGCCTCTGTCTCAACTTAAATATGTTTCATATTTAACATTCCTTCTTCGTCAAAGGTAATGAAATACATTATTTGTATAATACAATATGATTAATGCGTCATTTGCCTAGATTAAATATGATTAACTGAAAATAACAGAGCTAAATGAAATTGCGTTTTAAAGCGATATTTAATGATGAGCCAAACTCTGTAAGCTAAAATAAGTCCGAAATATAGACAACCATCACTACGTAAACACAAATGATTAGAGTTTAAAAATTGTTGTAACAAGATATTATATTAGAAAAAAATATAGAAGGCATGTAAAAAGATACAGCACGGTAGACAGATTAAATATTATGCAATTAATGATGCTTAGTTTACATTAAGATCGAGTAAATGTGTTGTGTTGAATTATGCTACTACTTGTCACATGAACATGCCATAAAGTTATAAAATTATGCCATCTCGTATCACAACCCATTTTGTAAAAAAATATTAAACTAACTGCCAACAGGTAAGTTCAAATAATGGTAACAATATAGTGCTAAATTACATTTAACTGCAAATGGTTGTTTAGAGCAGTTACAGCGTTAGCAAATTGTAACATTAAATACGTGGCCTGTATGAGACTCGAGATTACACACCAAATGTCTTAACACGAATACGAGACTGTTTACTCCAAATTAGTGTGGCGAAAATTGCGAACGATGTATTTATTACAGTTGTCCTCCATTTAACTGGGTAAGAACATCATAAAGGTGTAAATACTTGGTCATTGCTGCATATTTAAAGAAATATTTATTGTTCGCGCTCTGACACTACTTAATAGTAAACAAATTTATTTGTCTATTAAAGTGTTTCTTACAGATGGTTGATTAAGCACACAATAAATTTCAATTAGCGGTTGTAGGCCGTTGAGAATTTGTAAATGTTATGCAACATTTCAAAAAAATATTTAAAGTGAAAATGTCTACTGGTTAGTTCCCTTCATGTAACCAATAAAACACGAGCTGTACACTTATCGCCCCAGTCACACGTATTGATGCGTTTTACTTTTTGCAGCGGAAGTGAAAATTTCACTTCCGTAGTTATAAACCGAATGCTGTTCTTGTCCTCCTGTGACATCTGCGTGGCCTGAACTAGTGATGTAATCAGGAAGAGGACATTAGTGTGTGTATGTCGACTCCATAGTGAAGTTTTATTCTTCAATGTCATATTTTTCCACATGTCGGGAGAAGCCTGGCCCGATTAAATGCCTTATGGAAGTTCTCGTTTATACAATGAAATGGGCATAATTTAATTTATTTTTGTGGATCACCTCTGTCGTGTTCATATTTGAGAAGTTATCTATTTAGTGTTAGTAAATCATATTTAATAAAATATCATATACGCCAGCTCAACTGAAAATTGCCTTTGTGGTAATTTAAACTGGCACAAATTTCATAGTATTTCCACCGACAACTCGCTGATTCATTACAAAAGTTACGATTTCACATATACCACTGTGTCACTACTCTAAATCAATCTTTACTATCCATCAAATTAGCTGGCATTAAAATTTGTGAAGATCATTTACTTAATGCATTCATTATAGAATATCATTTTGTGTAAGCAACAATTGTATATTCGCCCGCGGAATGAGCGATCTGTCAGCGTGGTCTATAATGTTTATATAGGTTAATTAACGTCAATAGCAAAGTTAGAATTAACGAGTGTGTACAATGGCGAAATTCGTAAGCGATTTCCAGTAGATAGCTTTCTTTATTGTAAGAAAATCTATGCCAATCTCACAGTGTTATACATTAAACTCCATTTCATCTACTAAAGCGTCTCCATTTGAAGCACGCAAAGTTAAATCAAGTGTCCCCTTTTCTATGAGATATAATATTATATGCTCTTCGTTTTTCTCAAAAGCGGATTAGTGCATTTTATTGTTAGTTTCCTACTGTAATACGTCCTAATATTAAATTTATATACATGTATCTGTAATTCCGTTTACGGCGTGATTTTTCATTCATTGTGGTAGATACTTAGAATAATATAAAGGCGTACGTGGGGACAAGAATTCTGGCATAAAATCCTGGCATAAGTACTCAAATCGAATATATGTGTACCATTATTGTGTTAATAAACCTGATACAATCGTGCGTTATTACGCGGGTGTTGAAAAAAAACTCAATCAGATTTCTTTAACCATCCGTGTAATATTGTTATTCGAGCGCAAATTGAATAGTTGGATGTGGTTTGACTTTCCTTAGCGATAATAATGGAAAAAATTTTCATTTTTATTGAAAATATTAGTCATAAAATAAAATATTCTAGTAATTAAATATAAATATATATACATAAATAATATCAGGTCACACTACACATTTCATTGCGAAGCGAATAGGAAACCGATTGCTGCTGTTAGATAAGACAATAAACTTTTGAATTCTTCTCGCGTATTAGAACGGTCTCGCTGTTGATTTGTCTACGTCTAGCTTAATGCAACACCCATTTAAAATTATGTAATATATTTGGAAATTCGTTTGCTTACATAAAATCCATTATATTTAAATTACAAACGATTGCAGACAAATGCTTTGTCCTTCTAACAGTGATATTCAGAATGTAATCAAATTTTGAAACGTGAATTGGATTGGACGTCAATATTAAGGATAAGGGTGGTGAAGTAAAGTCGAGGAGAAGGGTATATACAATGTTATGATCTGACAAATTACATCCCAAAAACATAATTCGATTATTAAGGTAGGGGGTAGATTCGGCTGAAAAAGTAACATTCAAATAATATTGACTTGTATATATTTATGTAATGTGAACCTGTTGCCTGGTATAACGCTGCTACTTTCCACGTGAACTGGTCGAGTACTTTCGAAACGGGGTGATTATTTACGTCATCACGTTTTGCATAAAACTCTGAACTAACTGATATTAAGTGTAGCAAAAATAAACTCACTTCTCGATGATTATATATGTGCTATGAACAAAAAATTCTTTTTAAAGACTGATGACAGCAGTGCCACATTTAACTCGCAGTAGCTATAAAATATATAGGTATTTATCTATCAGAAGACCAGATTTTCAGTGCCTGTTAACTTAATTACAAGCAGGTCACGTGCTGATTTCCCGGAACCCAGAAAATGTATTTTTTTCGTATTTACACCTGGGTGGGCATTGGTGGGCAAAACAGAACTGAACAATCATCTTATCTTGCGATCGTATGTTTTCCAGATTGTATTATTTGTGATGAGATGCATGACTAACATAAATTTATACCAAGATGACTGGAAAGTGGACAAAACCAAATATTAAATGCGCAGAAACTTTCGCGGATATTTCACATTGCATCGGTGTTTCGCAGCAGTGAACATAGTTGATTGACACGACGGAAGCAGTCGTTCATAGCGACGTCATATATCACAAGCCTGCGTCATTGTTTCTGAACCAGTGACGCTATCATCTCAAAACACTTAAGCGATGGAGATTGTGGCACCGTGGCAGCGGCTATCGTGCAACATTTTGTAGCATAAATGCAGGCGTCATTTCTGCAAGAAGCGGGTATTCCACGTGTTTCTATGTACCGTAAATCAATCGCATTTTGCAGTCTAAATTTAGGGACTAGTGTATGAAGAATCATAAGCTTAAATGATCTTGAACAAAATAATCCATTAACGAGAACAATATTGAAATATTGTCCATCAAAGCATACCATCGGATTTAGCTGCACGTGAGCTGTAGGAAATCATTCAATGGTGTCGATATTTAAACCAGCGATTGCTATATCCGGCATAGCATTATTCAGCGTGAGTGCACAGATGAACATATCCCTTCAGAAATTTAGCACAATGCATTTATTAAGTGACAAAATTTAAGAAACAATATTATGTCCCGAAGTCAAATTTCTAAGTTCTTGCATTTTTGAGCCTCTGTCTCAACTTAAATATGTTTCATATTTAACATTCCTTCTTCGTCAAAGGTAATGAAATACATTATTTGTATAATACAATATGATTAATGCGTCATTTGCCTAGATTAAATATGATTAACTGAAAATAACAGAGCTAAATGAAATTGCGTTTTAAAGCGATATTTAATGATGAGCCAAACTCTGTAAGCTAAAATAAGTCCGAAATATAGACAACCATCACTACGTAAACACAAATGATTAGAGTTTAAAAATTGTTGTAACAAGATATTATATTAGAAAAAAATATAGAAGGCATGTAAAAAGATACAGCACGGTAGACAGATTAAATATTATGCAATTAATGATGCTTAGTTTACATTAAGATCGAGTAAATGTGTTGTGTTGAATTATGCTACTACTTGTCACATGAACATGCCATAAAGTTATAAAATTATGCCATCTCGTATCACAACCCATTTTGTAAAAAAATATTAAACTAACTGCCAACAGGTAAGTTCAAATAATGGTAACAATATAGTGCTAAATTACATTTAACTGCAAATGGTTGTTTAGAGCAGTTACAGCGTTAGCAAATTGTAACATTAAATACGTGGCCTGTATGAGACTCGAGATTACACACCAAATGTCTTAACACGAATACGAGACTGTTTACTCCAAATTAGTGTGGCGAAAATTGCGAACGATGTATTTATTACAGTTGTCCTCCATTTAACTGGGTAAGAACATCATAAAGGTGTAAATACTTGGTCATTGCTGCATATTTAAAGAAATATTTATTGTTCGCGCTCTGACACTACTTAATAGTAAACAAATTTATTTGTCTATTAAAGTGTTTCTTACAGATGGTTGATTAAGCACACAATAAATTTCAATTAGCGGTTGTAGGCCGTTGAGAATTTGTAAATGTTATGCAACATTTCAAAAAAATATTTAAAGTGAAAATGTCTACTGGTTAGTTCCCTTCATGTAACCAATAAAACACGAGCTGTACACTTATCGCCCCAGTCACACGTATTGATGCGTTTTACTTTTTGCAGCGGAAGTGAAAATTTCACTTCCGTAGTTATAAACCGAATGCTGTTCTTGTCCTCCTGTGACATCTGCGTGGCCTGAACTAGTGATGTAATCAGGAAGAGGACATTAGTGTGTGTATGTCGACTCCATAGTGAAGTTTTATTCTTCAATGTCATATTTTTCCACATGTCGGGAGAAGCCTGGCCCGATTAAATGCCTTATGGAAGTTCTCGTTTATACAATGAAATGGGCATAATTTAATTTATTTTTGTGGATCACCTCTGTCGTGTTCATATTTGAGAAGTTATCTATTTAGTGTTAGTAAATCATATTTAATAAAATATCATATACGCCAGCTCAACTGAAAATTGCCTTTGTGGTAATTTAAACTGGCACAAATTTCATAGTATTTCCACCGACAACTCGCTGATTCATTACAAAAGTTACGATTTCACATATACCACTGTGTCACTACTCTAAATCAATCTTTACTATCCATCAAATTAGCTGGCATTAAAATTTGTGAAGATCATTTACTTAATGCATTCATTATAGAATATCATTTAGTGTAAGCAACAATTGTATATTCGCCCGCGGAATGAGCGATCTGTCAGCGTGGTCTATAATGTTTATATAGGTTAATTAACGTCAATAGCAAAGTTAGAATTAACGAGTGTGTACAATGGCGAAATTCGTAAGCGATTTCCAGTAGATAGCTTTCTTTATTGTAAGAAAATCTATGCCAATCTCACAGTGTTATACATTAAACTCCATTTCATCTACTAAAGCGTCTCCATTTGAAGCACGCAAAGTTAAATCAAGTGTCCCCTTTTCTATGAGATATAATATTATATGCTCTTCGTTTTTCTCAAAAGCGGATTAGTGCATTTTATTGTTAGTTTCCTACTGTAATACGTCCTAATATTAAATTTATATACATGTATCTGTAATTCCGTTTACGGCGTGATTTTTCATTCATTGTGGTAGATACTTAGAATAATATAAAGGCGTACGTGGGGACAAGAATTCTGGCATAAAATCCTGGCATAAGTACTCAAATCGAATATATGTGTACCATTATTGTGTTAATAAACCTGATACAATCGTGCGTTATTACGCGGGTGTTGAAAAAAACTCAATCAGATTTCTTTAACCATCCGTGTAATATTGTTATTCGAGCGCAAATTGAATAGTTGGATGTGGTTTGACTTTCCTTAGCGATAATAATGGAAAAAATTTTCATTTTTATTGAAAATATTAGTCATAAAATAAAATATTCTAGTAATTAAATATAAATATATATACATAAATAATATCAGGTCACACTACACATTTCATTGCGAAGCGAATAGGAAACCGATTGCTGCTGTTAGATAAGACAATAAACTTTTGAATTCTTCTCGCGTATTAGAACGGTCTCGCTGTTGATTTGTCTACGTCTAGCTTAATGCAACACCCATTTAAAATTATGTAATATATTTGGAAATTCGTTTGCTTACATAAAATCCATTATATTTAAATTACAAACGATTGCAGACAAATACTTTGTCCTTCTAACAGTGATATTCAGAATGTAATCAAATTTTGAAACGTGAATTGGATTGGACGTCAATATTAAGGATAAGGGTGGTGAAGTAAAGTCGAGGAGAAGGGTATATACAATGTTATGATCTGACAAATTACATCCCAAAAACATAATTCGATTATTAAGGTAGGGGGTAGATTCGGCTGAAAAAGTAACATTCAAATAATATTGACTTGTATATATTTATGTAATGTGAACCTGTTGCCTGGTATAACGCTGCTACTTTCCACGTGAACTGGTCGAGTACTTTCGAAACGGGGTGATTATTTACGTCATCACGTTTTGCATAAAACTCTGAACTAACTGATATTAAGTGTAGCAAAAATAAACTCACTTCTCGATGATTATATATGTGCTATGAACAAAAAATTCTTTTTAAAGACTGATGACAGCAGTGCCACATTTAACTCGCAGTAGCTATAAAATATATAGGTATTTATCTATCAGAAGACCAGATTTTCAGTGCCTGTTAACTTAATTACAAGCAGGTCACGTGCTGATTTCCCGGAACCCAGAAAATGTATTTTTTTCGTATTTACACCTGGGTGGGCATTGGTGGGCAAAACAGAACTGAACAATCATCTTATCTTGCGATCGTATGTTTTCCAGATTGTATTATTTGTGATGAGATGCATGACTAACATAAATTTATACCAAGATGACTGGAAAGTGGACAAAACCAAATATTAAATGCGCAGAAACTTTCGCGGATATTTCACATTGCATCGGTGTTTCGCAGCAGTGAACATAGTTGATTGACACGACGGAAGCAGTCGTTCATAGCGACGTCATATATCACAAGCCTGCGTCATTGTTTCTGAACCAGTGACGCTATCATCTCAAAACACTTAAGCGATGGAGATTGTGGCACCGTGGCAGCGGCTATCGTGCAACATTTTGTAGCATAAATGCAGGCGTCATTTCTGCAAGAAGCGGGTATTCCACGTGTTTCTATGTACCGTAAATCAATCGCATTTTGCAGTCTAAATTTAGGGACTAGTGTATGAAGAATCATAAGCTTAAATGATCTTGAACAAAATAATCCATTAACGAGAACAATATCGAAATATTGTCCATCAAAGCATACCATCGGATTTAGCTGCACGTGAGCTGTAGGAAATCATTCAATGGTGTCGATATTTAAACCAGCGATTGCTATATCCGGCATAGCATTATTCAGCGTGAGTGCACAGATGAACATATCCCTTCAGAAATTTAGCACAATGCATTTATTAAGTGACAAAATTTAAGAAACAATATTATGTCCCGAAGTCAAATTTCTAAGTTCTTGCATTTTTGAGCCTCTGTCTCAACTTAAATATGTTTCATATTTAACATTCCTTCTTCGTCAAAGGTAATGAAATACATTATTTGTATAATACAATATGATTAATGCGTCATTTGCCTAGATTAAATATGATTAACTGAAAATAACAGAGCTAAATGAAATTGCGTTTTAAAGCGATATTTAATGATGAGCCAAACTCTGTAAGCTAAAATAAGTCCGAAATATAGACAACCATCACTACGTAAACACAAATGATTAGAGTTTAAAAATTGTTGTAACAAGATATTATATTAGAAAAAAATATAGAAGGCATGTAAAAAGATACAGCACGGTAGACAGATTAAATATTATGCAATTAATGATGCTTAGTTTACATTAAGATCGAGTAAATGTGTTGTGTTGAATTATGCTACTACTTGTCACATGAACATGCCATAAAGTTATAAAATTATGCCATCTCGTATCACAACCCATTTTGTAAAAAAATATTAAACTAACTGCCAACAGGTAAGTTCAAATAATGGTAACAATATAGTGCTAAATTACATTTAACTGCAAATGGTTGTTTAGAGCAGTTACAGCGTTAGCAAATTGTAACATTAAATACGTGGCCTGTATGAGACTCGAGATTACACACCAAATGTCTTAACACGAATACGAGACTGTTTACTCCAAATTAGTGTGGCGAAAATTGCGAACGATGTATTTATTACAGTTTTCCTCCATTTAACTGGGTAAGAACATCATAAAGGTGTAAATACTTGGTCATTGCTGCATATTTAAAGAAATATTTATTGTTCGCGCTCTGACACTACTTAATAGTAAACAAATTTATTTGTCTATTAAAATGTTTCTTACAGATGGTTGTTTAAGCACACAATAAATTTCAATTAGCGGTTGTAGGCCGTTGAGAATTTGTAAATGTTATGCAACATTTCAAAAAAATATTTAAAGTGAAAATGTCTACTGGTTAGTTCCCTTCATGTAACCAATAAAACACGAGCTGTACACTTATCGCCCCAGTCACACGTATTGATGCGTTTTACTTTTTGCAGCGGAAGTGAAAATTTCACTTCCGTAGTTATAAACCGAATGCTGTTCTTGTCCTCCTGTGACATCTGCGTGGCCTGAACTCGTGATGTAATCAGGTTCCAGGACAATATTTTTCCACATGTCGTTTGAGGCCATTTAAAGTGAAAATATCTACTGGTTGTTTACCTTCATGTGACAACACACTTATAATAATTTTTGAGAGCATCCGTGTAAAAAGACAGCCGTTGGAGGTGACGTCAACACTGCCCATGTCTGCTTTTGATATATTCTCCTATTTAGACTGTCCTCCACCTTTCTCTATGGCAATATGTGAAGGAAATACTGAGCGTTAGACTAAGGATTTTGCGATCGTAATTAAAATGAATATGATTATGTATGTCGTTATAAGCTGTAAGCAAGTAGTTTGCTTCGATAACTTAATTCATCATTATGAAAATATTGTCAACATACTTCATATATGCGTGGCTTTATTTTTTGAATAATTTATTGCAGTTTTGATGTTTACGAAGAGAACAAGCATAAATCAGCCAGTAGACTTCATTACCATTGAATCGATTTTCCTTAAATCTTGACAACTGAAAGCGAATTGAACAACTCTAGTGCATTTATTGAGAAGAAATTTTATATGACCTGTTGTTATGATGAATGGAAATTAAAATACTAATGTATTTCATTCATTGGTTTGACCTTAATCTTGATGAATGTTGCGTGTACAGACATGATTAACTGCCAAGTATGTAAGAGAGAATGACTCAAAGCAGATCGACTGTAGATAAGTACTATGGAAATAACTCCATTATTGATGATGACACCTTTAACCAATACTCTTTGAGGCTATAACCATTGGTTTCTGCAGAAAGGATAGAACAAATTCAAAACCTTAAGCCGAAGACAAAGCTTAGGCTGGACGATTACTATTTCACAAAACGATTCCTATTAGTTCATATCTAACGTTCAATTCAGCCATCATCCAACATTTCAAATTTTATTTGCGAAATAAATCGTGTGTGAGAGTATACATTTATTATAGAACAGATATGTACAACACAATTAAAAATGGCTATTTAATAAATACTGCGCTGTATATTCCTACTAGAATTTCAAAATTGGAACTCATTTTATTTACATCATTTTTACACGGGTATTAAAGTGATGGACATTTAAATAAATGATAAATAGCACAGATAATACTTCATCCAAATAAGCTTGACTTACGCAAGCTTTACGCCCAATAGCAGAAATCTGAACAATTGTACTTTTTTAAAATAACGAAAAACAAAATAAATAACCAGTCTTCATTTAGTAAGCAGAGGATGAAAAATCAGATGATTGCAATTTGGACGTCAAAAAGAGGTAATCAAGGTTTCTTTTTTAACCTTTTTATAAGAGTGCGATACATCGAACAAAATGCCCGCTTTTTTCAACAGATAAATGTTAATCTGCCGTTAAAATCAATGCACTTAACAAACCAACATGAATAGCGTCCGCAGAGATTTGTATAAGTAGCTAGTGTTTGAATGTCTAGACGGTGTCTTAGAATGTGTGAAACGACAGTCAGCACACAGAATAGTGAATTGAGGCAAAAATTACATTTACAAATTATTGATCTGAAGTTGGATGAATTGCGTTGGTGGGATTGTAAGGCGAATTTGTGGAAAAGCAATGCTAAAGTGGAGTAACGCATTGTTTTTATATTATATAGAATCATTTTATACTGGCAATGATTTACATTCGATTGTATTGATCTTAATGAACACGATTATGAAAGTCGACAAAAGAACCTAAACTCTATAGAATTTATTGATCCAATGCCAAAATGTGGCATGTTTCTATCATTATGGCGTAGCAACATACAGAGTATTTCTATTAAAACGCAAATTTACACGATTGTTTAACTTTTATTTGTGCTGGTTTAACAGATTTACACAAGTGTGTTTATATTAATTAAGAGAATGGGAAATAGAGCTTTGCTATCAAAATGTATGGTAAAGCCTCCTTTAATAGGTTGTTTGGTAGAAAATAGAGATCTTATAATCTGGTCGAACGCTAATATAAAATTAGAAGCTCAAATTCGATTTTAATTTTGAATTTTCTCGCCAACACATTACGTTTAGTTCCCATTGAAGACACAACAGAACTAAAATTCAGCGTAATAATCAGATTCCCATAAGAAACCAACACCTATTATTTTGGAATATATTACAGTTAAATACTGTTTGTTGCGAAGAACTAATATATATGCAAGTATGTATTAGGTTTTGCGAACCTAGTAACAAATTAGTTCAGTTGTGACCAGAAGGATAAACCAAAGGCAGCATGAACGGAAAGTAGAATCTCATGCACATTCGTTTCGTGCTTACTGGCGACTCATCAGTAGGAGCCGTTATTACGCCCTTTAAGAACTATATATTTGGTAGAAGACTGTCGAATAATAGGACGGTACAATCTCCTAGACGAATGTGTAAACCTGTAATAGTGAAGCTAACATCATCTAAAGTCAACGACAATACGAGTTCAATGCTAACTCACACTATATAATATATATACCGAGTCTGTAAAGGATACTAACACTATGGCTATTGCGTTGGTAACTGATACCTTTTTTGAAATCGATGAGTACCGGATACTAACACTATGGTTTCCGAGTCGGTACATGATACCAACCTGATGGATATAAATTCATGCTAAAGTTCACCCAAATTGAGAATTACAACAATTTCCGAACAGCTGTTACTCCAGTTAAACCATAGGTTCGCAAAACCTAATACATACTTGAATATATATTAGTTCTACGCAACAAACAGTATTTAACTGTAATATATTTAATTGAATGATGTCATGATTACTGCGAAATGTGATAACTGGTATCGATTAAGGCCAGAGTGTATGGTTTAACTGGAGTAACAGGTGTTCGGAAATTGTTGTAATTTTCAATTTGGGTGAACTTTAGCATAAATTTATATCCATCAGGTTGGTATCATGTACCGACTCGGAAACCATAGTGTTAGTATCCGGTACTCATCGATTTTTAAAAAGGTATCAGTTACTAACACAATAGCCATAGTGTTGGTATCCTTTACAGACTCGATATATATATTATATAGTGTGAGTTAGCATTGATGTCGCATTGTCGTTGACTTTAGATTATGTTAGCTTCACTATTACAGGTTTACACATTCGTCTAGGAGATTGTACCGTCCTATTATTCCACATTCCTCTACCAAATATATAGTGGTTAGAGGGCGTAATACCGGCTCCTACTGATGAGTCGCCAGTAAGCACGAAACGAATGTGCATGGGATTATACTTTCCGTTCATGCTGCCTTTGGTTTATCCTTCTGGTCACAACTGAACTAATTTGTTACTAGGTTCGCAAAACCTAATACATACTTGCATATTATTTTGGAACGTCGAATACCTATTAAACTTGATACTTGTACGAGATAAAATTAAAATATAGCCGAGGTTTAATAAAATTTGGCTGTTCAATCTATGTTTGTTCTAATAAATCAGCTGATTATTATCACTTTGATGATGCATCATGAATATATTCTCTACAGAGTATTATTCGACTTAAAATAACTGAACACCGACATATATTCCGTCAAATGAAAAAGGAACAAGATAAAGGCAAGTACGATTTGTCGTCAAAACTGCTATATATAATATCAAGTACACAATTAAAAGTTGTATAAAGGACATTACTGTTATGGTATTATCCTAAATGGCCCCGAAAACCCTCTTAATTGATAGTGATAATTTAGTTAGAAATAGCACGTCAAATTTCGTGTTTACCTTCCAGTCAAACTCGAAATTTTAGATTAATATGTATAAACGATAAGATTAAAAACAATTTTTAAGATAAAAATAAACTATTATTTATAAAATTAATTTATTCATTAAATTTGTAACATTTTTTCATAAAACCATAAATATGTTTATACATAAAGGTATGTAATAATAAACAAAGAAAAATTTTATCAGCATAGAAAAGAATTTTGGTTTTCGTTTAATTTTAAAACTCCACTCATCAAAAGCTAAACGTCCATATTTGTTTCTCTTTAATATTCCTTCATAAGCCACGACGAAACTTTTAATCTGTGACGCCACATAAGTAGACTGGCAAAGTTGTATATTTGTTTAATGCTTGTGAAAAACATGCGCTTTATCTCAATTGTAGTTTGTAGGATTGCGCAATGCTATTGTCACATGTAGATGAAGCATGTTTGGTTGACATGTACAGCTGATTTGTATTAGGTGATCTACAATAAGTTGTGTCGACCTTGTCTCCATATGCACGATGCTTCTGCATCCCTGACGAATGAGTTCCACTTGATACCGACATTCCGACAGTAATAACGCCAATTCACATGATAGCACACTCCATCAGTTATTGAGCACATCCATTTATACATATTCGTTAGTAAGCGAAATATCCTTCTTAGTGTTGGTCACATTGTCCGATGACAACCAATCTTTAATACCGTTAACAATAATTTAAACGAAAGACAAAGACTATACCAGAAGTATGACCTAATGTACGAAAATGAGCAGTATTTATAATCTTACATTACGAACTTCAATAAACTAAAAATATTATTCTGTGCATATAAGAATAAAATGAGTAAACATTAGTCGTGCTAAAAACAAGACTGGCTGACTGAAAATATAGTTCTTCTGTACATATAAGAATAAAACTACCGGTAAACTGAAATCAGTGTTCTGTGTTTAAAATAACATTAAGCTAAACATAGCCAATATATATATATATATATATATATATATATATATTACGAAGTTTTCAAAATTATGTTTTCGATACATACTTTGAGTATTATAATAGACAAAATCAACACAGACCCTAACTTTTAAATTGAGACAGCTCTGTTTTGAATTTGTTCTAATAGCCAGATTTAAATTCATTTTATAGGAACAAAAAATTATATAGTTGGTTAAAAGTTCAAAGAATTAACACGAATATTGAGTTTAATCATATTCACGAGCTGTAATGCTACTTCAGAGGCTTTTTTAATTTCACGTTTTATCTAATTGTTAAACACAAAAGAGTTTGTTGGTAAATTGCATGTCATGACCTCAACAAAATATTTGCAATTCTATATGATTTTAGAACGAAAAGCTTACCGGCCAAAGGTTAAAATTTATCAGATTACAATTTAAATAACACAGAAAGTTTTAATCTACTGGGCAGATCTACTTGGCAGGCTTTGTTAACTTAATAAAAATTTAAATTATTAACTTTATTAAAATTACGAGTTATTAGTCTATTGCAACTCTTCAGCCTCTTTTGATCATAAAGGAAACGATTTTCATGTGTGGGTGAAGCCAGCCATTTCGCAGTTCGCTCAAGATTCCATGGAACACAAATCTGATTCAACTGAATTCATGTGGTTGCGATCGCCCGCATAGAGCTGAGATCATTGTCACTCAGATTTAGCGCTATGGTTTAAGCAGTGCATCTAAACTATTACAACGAATACTTACGCACAAATTTCCTTTTGTGCTATTTCTGAAAACGAATAATCAAATCAGAACTTGCATTGAGGCCACCAGTGACAGATAAAAGGGAGATCAGAAAATTGCTTATGTACCAAATGGGCACTCAGCGGGTATTTTGGTATTTATGAAATTCTAGAATAGCCAGTAGACTGGTAAAAGAAATCAACAGCCAAATAATTTGCAGAAGGGATGAAATTCCAAGCAAATTTACGGTCAGTACATTCGCGTTTGAGTACACGCGTGCACACTGTTTTGCAAGTTGCATCAATTAAAAAGATATCTGTTGAAACTTACATTTTGCGCACTGACATTGCAGCTTTCCATACGTGTAGCATATTTCCTTATCAGTTTGCACTTTGTCAACGTTCCAGTGCGTGCTAAAAAAATAAATAATAAATGCAATGAACGTAAAGTCTTTGACATTATTCCTTAGATAATTTCACTAGCTAATTCGATCTCGCTAACTTTTTTTATTAATATTTTACACATAATGGTTAAAATTTAAACGGAGATAGTGGCTGAATGAACATTGGTTGCGCTGATGGTGATAACAATTATTATAATCAAGGTTGCGGCCTTGATATACACACCTGACCCATTAATTACTTACATATGTCAGTATAAACTAAGAATTGTATAGTGTATAAAAGGCAATTCATCCAGTAGACTGGTTTCTTCCTTGTTGGGAACTCATCATGTACTGGCCAGAATTTGCCGCGGACAGGATCGAACCTGGGCACGTCTGCTTCGGAATCTAGTGCTCTAGCCACTGAGCCATCCTGATAGTGGCTATTTGCTCACAGTTTTAGATTCCACATTAGCTAATACAAACAGCCTTCGGATCTATTAACAGCTTCACCATAAAAGTGAGAATTGGGTGCCATACCTGAGAGGGGTTTTTATTGAACTTAATATTTATAATTTAAAGAATAAAGGCTGTGTGGGCAGTACTGAAACTTATTTAATCAAATTAATGTTTTTACCTTGATATAAACACCAGCTCCCTTATCTACAAACATTTGTCAGTATATGCAAAGCATTGTAGTGTAGAAAAGGCAATTCATTCAGTAGATCGGTTTCATCCTTATTGAGAACTCTTTACGTACTGTCCAGAATTTGCCACGGACAAGGCTGGAATCTTAGCCCATCTGTTGCGGATTCATTTGCTCTAACCACTGAGATACTGCCGCATACCACACACAATTGTCAGTTATACATTTTTTTTTCGGTTAGCTTTTTTTAAAGGTTTACACAATATGACACATCTTTAGACTTAAAGCGTCAACAAACCACTCACAATCTGTCATCATAAATAAACACCACGCTACCTGGGGAAATAGTATTGAATAGAAAATTCTTCAAAAATATTTACAAGATGGACAACATGCGATCGCAAGATAAGGTAATTGTTCTTTACAGTTTTGCCCAGAAGTGCCCATCGGAATGCCAATAAGAAAATAATATAATTCCATGGTTCCAGGAAATCAGCATATCACCTACTAGTAAATAAGTTAATATTCACTCTTCTCCTTACGCCTACATACTTCGGGTTACGCCACCCCTGCAGAAAAGGAGCTCATTACATTTAAATCGAAGAAATTAAATCATCACTTCTGCTGCAAAAAGTAAAACGCATCATGACGTGTGACTGGCATGTCAGGTAAACATTAGCTATTTTATTGTATCAGAAAAGCAAATTCGGAGTAGATATTTTCACTTTCAATATTTTTCGAAATTTCGTATAATATTTGCAAATTCTCAATTGCCTTCAACGGATAAATAATAATTATTGTGCGTTTGAACGAGCTTCTGCACAAAAAGCTTTAATGGACAAATAAATTGGTTTTCCAATGAGTAGTGTCGTAGCTCTCGCAATAAATATTTCCTGCTGCATTGGTCTAGTATTTATATACCTATAATTAAACGAATGTTGGTTGCGCGGGTGGTGATAACAATTATTATAATCAAGGTTGCGGTCTTGATATAAACACCTGACCCATTAATTACTTACATATGTCAGTATAAACTAAGAATTGTATAGTGTAGAAAAGGCAATTCATCCAGTAGACCGGTTTCGTCCTTATTGGAAACTCTTATATAATTAAACGAACATTGGTTGCGCGGGTGGTGATAACAATTATTATAATCAAGGTTGCGGTCTTGATATAAACACCTGACCCATTAATTACTTACACATGTCAGTATACACTAAGAATTGTATAGTGTAGAAAAGGCAATTCATCCAGTAGACCGGTTTCGTCCTTGTGTGGGAGACTCAGGTTCGAGTCCTGTCCGCGGCAAATTCTGGCCAGTACTTGCATGAGTTCCCAATAAGGACGAAACTGATGTTCTATAACTATACAATTCTTAGTTTATACTGACATATGTAAGTAATTAATGGGTCAGGTGTTTATATCAAGACCGCAACCTTGATTATAATAATTATTGGGAACTCATCAAGTTAGCACAAATATGACCAGAAAGACAGACCGAATACAGCATGAACAGAGAGTATGATCTCGTGCACATTCCGACTCAGCAACCATAGTGTTGGTACCATGTACCAATTTAGTAAGTTCTGAAGGAATCCGCGTAATCGACCCAACCAATGTAGGTGACGTCAACAATGTAACTTTAATGTTCATCAAATTTATCTTGCATTACAAATTATGAACAACATTTACTTACGGCATTCATTACATAAGAAATCTGTTTCTGTTCGAGCCCTGTCCGCGGCAAATTCTGGCCAGTACATGATGAGTTCCCAATAGGGACGAAACCGGTCTACTGGATGAATTGCTTTTCTTACACTATACAATTCTTAGTTTATACTGACATATGTAAGTAATTAATGGGTCAGGTGTTTATATCAAGACCGCAACCTTGATTATAATAATTGTTATCACCACCCGCGCAACCAATGTTCGTTTAATTATATAAATGTTCATTTCAATACCATTTCCCCATGTAATGTGGTGTCTGTTCAGTAATGACAGATTGGGCATGGTTAGTTGGAACTTTGTGTCTAAATGGATGCCATATGAGCTCCACCTAAAGGAAAAATTGACTAACCAAGTTACATTAGTTAGTATATAACTGAAAATTGTGTGTAGTGTAGTGTGCGGCAGGATAGCTCAGTGGTTAGAGCACCAGATTCCGAAGCAGACGTGCCCAGGTTCGTATCCTGTCCGCAGCAAATTCTGGCCAGTACTTGATGAGTTCCCAATAAGGACGAAACCGGTCTACTGGATGAATTGCCTTTTCTACACTATACAATTCTTAGTTTATACTGACATATGTAAGTAATTAATGGGTCAGGTGTTTATATCAAGACCGCAACCTTGATTATAATAATTGTTATCACCACCCGCGCAACCAATGTTCGTTTAATTATATAAATGTTCATTTCAATACCATTTCCCCATGTAATGTGGTGTCTGTTCAGTAATGATAGATTGGGCATGGTTAGTTGGAACTTTGGGTCTAAATGGATGCCATATGAGCTCCACCTAAAGGAAAAATTGACTAACCAAGTTACATTAGTTAGTATATAACTGAAAATTGTGTGTAGTGTAGTGTGCGGCAGGATAGCTCAGTGGTTAGAGCACCAGATTCCGAAGCAGACGTGCCCAGGTTCGTATCCTGTCCGCGGCAAATTCTGGCCAGTACTTGATGAGTTCCCAATAAGGACGAAACCGGTCTACTGGATGAATTGCCTTTCTACACTATACAATTCTTAGTTTATACTGACATATGTAAGTAATTAATGGGTCAGTTGTTTATATCAAGACCGCAACCTTGATTATAATAAGTATTTACCTACTCTATTATAGGCATCGTTCGCAATTTTCAACACACTTATTTGGGAGAAACAGTCTCGTTCGATAGGTAAAACATTTAATTCTGCAATGTTTTGTAATTTCATTCCGTAAGTTGAAGGATTACCAAATATATTATATAATTTTACTTGGGTGTTGCACTCCGTTGGGCGTAGACAAATCAACAGAGAAACCATTCTAATTCGGGAGAATAATTCCAAAGTTCAGTCTTATCTAACAACAGCAATCGGTTTCATTTTCGCTTCTTAAAAAATGTGTTGTTTAAACTAATATTTTATGTATATATTTATATTTACATATTATTATATTTGATTCTATGACTACGTGTTTTGATAGTTTTTTTTTAATTTTTCATTTTATATAGCTAAGAAAAGACAAACCGCATCCAACTATTCAACTAGCGCTCGATTCACTATATTGCACGGATGGTTAAGGATCTCTGATTGAACGCAATTCACATTATACAACACGCTGACAGATCACCCATTACACAGGCGATAATACAGATATGAATTACTATAATCAAGGTTGCGATCTTGATATAAGCACCTAACACATTAATTACTTACCTATGGCAGTATAAATTAATAATTATATAGTGTACAAAAGGCAATTCATCCAGTAGACCGGTTTCTTCCTTATTGGGATCTCATCACGTACGGACAGGGCTCGAACAGAAACGGATTTCTTATGTAATGAATGCCGTTAGTAAATGTTGTTCATATTTTGTAATGCAAGATAAATTTGATGAACATTAAAGTTTCATTTTTGACGTCACCTATATTGGTTGGGTCGATTTCGCGGATTCCTTCAAAACTTACCGAAGAGGTACATGGTAAACAACACTATGGTTGCTGAGTCGGAATGTGCACGTGATCATACTTTCTGTTCATGCTGTCTTTGGTCTGTCTTTCTGGTCATATTTTTACTAACTTTTTGCTAGGTGCGCAACACCTATACAAAATTAAAAATATATTAGCTCTCTGCTACAAACAGTATCTAAGGTACATGCCTGAATTTGCCGTGACCGGTGCAATATCTAGGTAATTAAAATCCTGTCCTTGAATCTTCAATTCATTATAACTTCTCCAGGTGGCATGATTTTTTCCAAATAGATTCAAATTGCAGGAAAGTCTGGTCGGAAGAACCTAGGTTGGTATATGTCTTTTAATTGCGTGTATTGCACAGCTGAGGTGGCGCCATTTGTCAGTGCAAGATTCCGAAGCAAATGTGCCCCAGCTCGAGACCACGTCTTGTTAAATTCTGGACAATAATTAACCAGTTCCCATTCGAAAAGAGCCTAGTCAACTTGACGAATTGCAATTTGCTACAGTGTATAAAGGTTAGTTTATGCTGAAGAAATAAATCTTTGAGAGAATTGCGGGATTCTGTTCTTGAAAATTTGTTCTGCAATAAAGCAATGTGACAAAATGTTTCATTGTATACTCGCAGAAAACAAAATTTACGAATTATAAGTTGCATTGTGTTTAGAAATTGCACGCGCGTGGCAAATAATTTATTGCGGCAGCTGATCTAAGTACTAACGCGTCGACACTCTCGCAATTATTGCCATCTACCTATCTTATGCACAAGTTTACTTTATACACCACGTTGCACGTAGTAGTGCACATGATTTGTGATGTCTGTTCTGTTGCACATTTTTTTGGTTCATAGTAATTTGACATGTATGTTTGGTTTCAGGCCACAGTATATCGTAGCCGTTGCCTTTTACGCTTCATCTAAAATTGTCTAAATTTTTCTTCTTATCGGGATGAATGTTATTTCGTTAACATTTTACCCATTGTTTTTACGAAATTTATATGTCACCGGATAAACTCGATTTACCAGCGCGCAGAAATGTAAGCTTTTGTTGAAATTTGTACATGCTATGCAAACGTCCTATGAAATCAATAATGGTTCATCTTTTCATGCATGAAACACTCCCAAATTTTGATGTTTTGATAAATTTTCCATAGGAACACATAATAAGTGTCCGTATAGACTGTTCTAGAAGACGACGTGCACTTTATCGATTTGACCATGCATACGTAATCACTGGAAAATGCACAAATTTGATGCGCCTGTTTCCCTTGTGTTTCCCGGTTCGTTCGCCGTGCCATTTTGTCTGTCCAAACACACTCAGCGAATGCGACCACGTTTTGCCGAATTCGCAATAGCTTCAAACGTGCGTGCTATGCACATAAATGCACATCTACTCGGCTTCTGCTGATGCATGTAGATGTTTGCCTTTTGTTGTTGGTTGTTGCTTGCAACTGTGTGTGTTTACGGTTGTTCTTCCTCAAGCGGACAAAGTAAGAGAGAGAGAGAGAGCGCGCGTGCGCACCCAACTTTATTTTAATGTTAATTTTGATATACAAAAATTAGATTGAACTGCTATTTCCACAACATTTATTTTTGTGTACGTGTATGCGCGCTTGTATGTGTGTGCATGTGTATAAGTATTTCTTTTTGTTTCTTCGCATGAATATGCATTTATTAATGTGTAGAATTAAGTGTGTTCCAGGAGTTCATGTTTTCTTTTATTGATTATTTCACAGATTAAGTATTTACACACTGCCTTCCTTCTAGCTAAATCCCCACAATATGATTTATGTTCTGCAGAAAAACCTATTTCCCTATTTCTCACCCCCTCCTTTGCACACCTACAAATGCACACGCACGCACTTCCTTTCTCCCTCTATCAACTTTAATTGCTTGCTTGGTCGATATTGCGCTTTGTGTGCGATGAATTTTACTCTAATGTTTCCAATGGTTCAATCGTTACGTGTTAGCTAAGCTGGCACATATTCTCCTTTACGTGGGATGTACCCGATCTACACAGAAAATTGCACATCACTCATGCAAACTGGGCATATTCGAATGAACGTCCCCCACAAATCCATTTGTTCGTAGTTTTCAAATTAAATTTTCGGAGTTTCACTTTTGACATCGTTAGCAAAACCATCTGCGCATTTTCGAGTATATTTGCTAGATTGATTTAATTTGTTCTTCAGGACGTGAGTATTTTTGGCATTGGATTATTTTGAAATAAAACAATTTTAAAATGAAAATGTGGTGTTTTCAGTGATTGAATTTTCACATAATGGACATGTATTCTATGTTGTGTGTAACTGCGGATATAGAAAAAAGTTATTTTAGCTTGCTTCCATCTGAAAATTTATACGTTTAATTTTTGCTAACAAAAGCGGCTAATTTGACCCTGTGGTTTCGACCAAAAAAATTATGTTGGTTGTTTTGTATATTTCGTTGTTTTAATTGTATATTTAAAATTTTAATTATAAATATTTTAAAGATTTTTATTTTTAAATTAATTACTATTTGTAAATTTTTCATTTTTAATATTTCAAACGATGTTGGATAAATACTCTCTCACGAATTTGGCTTTCAACTTATTTTATTGCTTATTAACAATGGTGCTTGTAGTGATAAATGAGTATCTTCTTAGATGTTCACGTAAAATTGCGTAAACGTGTCGTGTTCAGTTCAAGATAGGTATATTTAATCTTGTTCATACTATCAACTATAAAAAGGAATACGTTGCGCCATCGTTAAAAATTCAATTGAATACCTTGACATGGATGAATAATTGCCCAATTTTTACCACGATTCTAAATGATTTGTTAAAGAATTTAACTATAAAGAGTTATAAATTATATGATTTAACGCTTACAAGTAATGCGAAAAATTAATTACAAAATAACTAAACAAAATCCTCAATTATAATTATTCAAACTGTATATACAATGCAAAATTCCATACCGTCTAAGTTAGCGTTGTTTACGTTGATCCAAGTAGTACATGAAAATTGATATGCATTACTTAGCATCAGAGCTGCATGTTCAAACGAAATTTTGGCATGAAATTAAATATTTTTGCACAAACTTGTAGACGATTCCTGATTCCATTGGAAATCAAAATTGCGTTCATTTCGTGACGTGTTGCTAGGAGAAATACAGTTGTCAAATTATAACTTCACCCACCATGTATGAGCCATCAGATACGGATTTCATCGATGGAGACCCGGATGCGGGCTACGTCGATGAAGACGAGGAGGAGATCCCAATGGCTGAACGCGAGCTTGCTGAAGACGCTATGTGGAAGATGATACAGAAAAATACGTTTACAAGATGGGCCAATGAACATTTGAAGGTAAAACCATTGCTTATCTATGAATGCTTATCTATACCACTTTTGCCTGGTCTGAGAGGAGCCAAAATGTACATTTGAACTAAGGAAAAATAGTGTAAATTGTTTAAATTTGTTTCATTTAAGACTACGAGGAGATATCAAATCAGAATTGATGCACGTATTTCGTGCTTACTAACCATTTTACAACTACCACCTGTTACAACGCCACACATGCACAATATAATTAGTCAAGCTATGCTGAATTGGAACATGCAATCGATGCCGGTACGCGACGCTGTTTCTGGAATTACAATATTATTAATAAATACCTGCGCGCTCTTTATGCCTTTCTCGCAAGAATATTTATGCAACACGCCTATCGGCCTTCTATTTCACCTTACTCGATAAATTATGAAGTAGGTTTAGGCGATTGCGCCAGTCGGCATGGAAAACATGTTACAATTGAATAAAGCATATTTTCACGCGTCAGAACAAGTTTTAAAATTAATTTGTTAGCTTTGTAGTCGTAAAATTGAATTAACTTTAGATATTAATAAAATTGTAAAAAGATTTTTTTCAATCAGATCTTTATTCCGGTCGCTCAAATTAGCTATGCGTCCATTTTCGCACAAATCACACATTCACCTTAATTCCAATTATAAATATTTAAAAAAAATTAATTTGCGAAATTACCTTTTATATTGGAAACATTTTACAGGCATCTGGCCTGCTTTTACTCCAATTTCATTTGCTAATATATCCTCAAAGGGTGTCAACTCTCCTGTATGGATTTGCTAATTTCTATATATTTAAATTCTTAGTTGCCAGAAGTCATAGAATTATATGACCTCATTTATGCCAAGCCATAATCAGTTTGATCGGAAACGTTTACTTGGTTGTACCGATACTGTTTAAAATTTACAGGAATAAAATACATCACTAAATATAGTTGAACATGTTCACGAAACATCGGAATCTATCGGAATGCATTTTGCATCTCTATATTCAATGGAATATAATATCACGCTCAAGTTTTTCACTGCATTCTCGGAAGCTAATACGTAGATGTCTTATGTTCAATTCAGATTATATTATTAATTCTACCATTTTTTCTAGAGAAATAAAAACAATACACCCCGAAAATTCGGCTCGTACTCTAATTAAGAAAAATAGAATTTGCCTATTAGCTGGTAACTTTATCAGATTTCCTTGCGATCGGCAAAACCCACATAGATAATTTTTTGACACATTTTTTGTTTCGCGCAAAATGAGAATACCTTTCTTGATATAGTCATTTGCGGTTGGTTTAATCCAGTCTAATGAATATTCGCTAGGTAATTTAGTCGTTTCATGTTGATAAATATGCGAGTATGTATTTGCAATCATTAAGCAAGATAGTCTTATACAAATATGACAGCAATCGCTGATATTTATCTTGAATATTGTTCGCATTCATGTATTAAAAATTGAACGATTCGTGTATTAGGCCACGATGCACAGTATATTTTTATATGAAAAAAACTGCTTGTTATGTTTCTCGACATTTACAAGTATGTGATTTTACATGATACCCTAAAGACACTTTTAAATGTACTGGCTAATATTTTGGTACGATCAATTAATTACATCATAAAATTTTGTCCATGAATAGATTATAGAAACATAAGCGTGACAAAAGTTTATTATATTATATACTCTCTTCATATCTCTACACATATGTTTTTCAGCTTTATTACATTTGGTTAATCCCATTTTAATGAAACATGACAATGTTCCACATTTCTTAATTACATTTGCCAATGATTTTAACTTTAATTTAAAAATGAATTTGCGTTGTGTTTCGTGATAGAAGCCTCGTAAAGGCGTTGCTATAAATGTTTTCAACTTGTGTGACTACTAGAAAAGTAAACTTATTTGAGAAAGATTAAACACGCAGGCTTTCGTTCAACTAGTTCTACTGTAGCATGTCAGACTTTCAATAATTAGCCTTTATTTCTTTCATCTGCCACACCTTCCTGAAGATGAGCACTTGTCCTTACAGCAACGAACATTTTCAGTCAAATGCGATCGAATAGGAATGAGAGCTGAATGTAGGATTTACCGAACCTTATGCATAATTTGCTGTTTGATTCTCGGTAGTCAGTTTGCCAACGTGCCTTGATGATGCCCACCAGGAGATTCAAGACGCGGCAGTTCGTATGACTAATGGCAGTAGTTCTATGTTGTGCGACTGGTTAGACACAATGGGATGAACTGGCAAATATAATTCCAACAATATTTGTTATATTGTTTGCCAGTTATTGCATAATTTCTGCTATAATGGCAGATATTTAAGTCTACCTGCTAAATGCGCGATCGTTTCATTACGATGGAAAAACTTGACAACAAATAACTTTTTATTGAGGATAACTTATAAAAAAGCAGCATATCATGCGTTATTATATATATATATATATATAT
>JAQBSW010005398.1:0-57840 GCA_029291075.1 Eudiplozoon nipponicum | reverse complement strand
TATATATTCGTGGATTTCTGGTGAATTTTTTGTGGGGGTATAATAATAATAATACATTGGCATCAAAGGCCAACGGGGCCTCTGTTCATCTTTCCTACGTACAAAACGGCACCGTACGTACTCGACAGGCTCAATTGCGGATAATTTCAATTTTTGGAAGCAGTTACTGTGACGTGCTTTTGTTCTGCGCTCATTCACCTGTGGAAGCTTTTTGTGGGTAAGCGTTTCGTTAAAGTATATTTATATATTTTCATATTGCTTATAAATTTATGCTTTTAAGATCCCGTAAGATTGTTAAAATGTCAGGTCCAATTTTAGATATTGATGTTCCTGTTTGGATGGAGATAGTGAGCTATTCTTTATGCGCGTAGACTCCGCTTTCTCCCCGTTTCCTGATTATGACAGTCATCAAAAACTGTCAAAGGTTTTTGCTAAACTACCTTCTGAATTGCAGCGACGGATTTATCCTAAGCTTGAGGCCATTAGGAAGCTACCTAATCCCATTTTGGGCCTACAAAACGAGGTAGAATCCTTGCTTGGACCCACGGAAACTGAGCAGATAATAAACAAATATGCGCAGTTAGATATGCCAAATCTTGGCCCCATCGAAATATTGAGGGAATTACGGAAACGTTGGTATAAAACCAACATTTCTGACCATGAGGCTAAGGTTGTTTTTATTAACAATCTTCCACAAACATTAAAACTCTTTGCCAGACAACTCCCCAACACTCTCTCTATAGATGACTTATCTGAGAGATGTGAGTTATAATATAGGGTTTGGAACCCAAAGTGCATCCATCATCTTTTTCTTCACCCCCGCAAGATGATAGACTCTCCTCTTTAGAGAGGACAGTGACGAACATGGCTAAAGTTCTAGAAGAATTGGCCATTACCAATTATAACGGTAGGCGGCGATCGAGATCTCCGCAATCCTTTAATAAATATTCCTTAAAGAACTGGTGTTATAACCACCAGAAGTTTCTTATTCATGCCAAGTCTGTCATTGTCGTTCCGAAGAATTTCCGAATGAGTGCCAATTTCCACAGCTGACGGAAAGGACAACAGACCGCAGGCACAAGGGTGCATCAGTATCGGGAAACGTCTGGCGCAGGAAGTAGAAGACCGTACTTTCTGCACATCAACGGCATCAACGGCGCTACAGGGAAGAAGCCAACTACAATCCGACATCCCTGTCGACTCTTTTCGTCCACGCCGAATTTTTCACATAGAGAACCAAACAGACAATGCCGGTCGCAATCACCAGCCTACTTGTTTGCATGACCCGGCCAAACAGCCAAACGAACTTCTGCACCTTCTTGATTTCAAAACTGGCGAAGAGTTCATCGTAGACACAGGTGCGGCAGTCTCAGTTCTCAAAGGCGATTCAATGGCCGAGATGTCGCTAGGCGTTCTTCTCGCAACAGCTACAGGCGAGCCCATACCAACTTATGGCTGCCAATACCGCACACTCAACATAGGTCTACGACGTGAATTTTCCCACAACTTCATCATTGCCAAGGTCTCACATAATATATTAGGCCTTGATTTCCTTCTAAAATTTCGGCTCATTGTTGATCTTGCTAATCAAAAGATCATCGACCCCTCCACCGGACTTGAACAAAGCTTTTGGACACTTGCCTCCGAGCGTTTGGAGTTACAGGTCATTCAGCCAACCCCAGTGCATCATTCAACAGAGATATCAGCAGCTCTTCGAAAATACAAATCGCTTTTCGATCTTAACAAATCCGATCTACGAGTCTCCAACACGATGCATCATATCGTCACAGAAGGTCAACCTATTGCACTCAAGAAGCGACCACTGGCTCCTGCTAAGCTGAAAGCTGCCCAAGAAGAATTCTCAAGGCTTTTGGAAGAGGGAATCATCAGACCATCGAAAAGTTCATGGGCGTCACCACTGCACTTAGTCTCAAAATCAAACGGATCGTACAGAGCCTGTGGAGACTACCGTAAGCTAAATTCAGTGACAAAATCTGATGCATATCCTATTCCAAATATCAACACTTTACTTGAAAAACTCAACGGCAGCAATTTCTTCTCAGTAATTGACCTTAGACAAGCCTACCATCACATCCCGGTAGCACCAGAGGATATCGAGAAAACTGCTGTCATCACTCCATTTGGCCTTTTCGAATACCTTTACATGCCTTTTGGACTTAAGTGTGCTACACAGACATTTCAAAGATTCATGGACAACATACTTCGCGACGACTCTGCTTATTGTATGTCATATCTCGATGACATTATGGTATTCAGTCCAGATCTAGAATCTCATGCGAAACATCTACGAAATGTCCTCTCACGCTTATCCAACCACGGACTCAAGATCAACTGTGACAAGACGCAGATTGCAACTTCATCCGTCGACTTCTTAGGGCATCGTATCACGGCCCAAGGTATTCAACCGTTGCCATCAAAGACGAATTCAATCAAGAATATCAAGTCACCAAGGACTGTGAGCGAGTTGCAGAAAATCCTGGGAGTACTAAACTATTATCGCAAGTTCCTTCCGGTCCTTTCAAAACAACTTTATCCTTTGTGCAGGCACCTGCGGAACCGAAAAGGACTTAGCAAGAATTCCATCATTGCTTGGTCATCCGAAGACGAGGAATTACTTCGACTTGCCATCAACTCGTTAGCAAATGCCACAATGCTAACGCATCCAGATTTCGAAAAGCCATTTCTACTCACGACAGATGCTTCTGAATTCGCTATTGGAGCCACTTTGGAACAAGAGATCGACGGAGTTCGGAAGCCTATCAGTTTCTACTCGCGTACTCTCCAACCAGTAGAAACGAGGTACGACACTTTCGGCCGAGAACTTCTCGCCATCCACGACGCAGTGCGCCATTTTATCAGCATCATTGGCAGTAGCAGATTTGTTGTTTTCACAGATCATGCACCACTAGTTAGCGCACTTCGAAACGCAACTTCATCTATCGCCAAGTACCCTGCCAGAGTGGAAAGACAGCTTTCTCGTCTAAGCGAATGGCAATTTGACGTCTTTCACGTCAAGGGCAAACAGAACTTCATTGCAGATGCCCTGTCCAGGCCAGACGTCTCTCTACAACCACCTTCGCCGTCACCATTCACTGTCAACTCCGTGGCACTCAGTGAACCTGCACTAACGCCAACTCTCCTGCGAACTGAACAACGCGGTGACATTCACATTCAAAGATCAATAGCCCGTCACCCAACCAAGTTCATATGCCGTCTGTGGGAAGGCTTACCAATTGTTTACTTCACGGGTACGCAGCCCAACAAGCCAGTTCTGCCGACCAGCCTTCAGAGAAAGGTTTTCGATTCAATTCACTCAATTTCTCACCCAGGAAGCCAAGCGACTGTCCGACTTCTTACAGATCGTTTCTGGGGTCACAGACTTAGGCAGAATGTTAAACGATGGGTCTCAGAGTGTGCAATTTGTCAGAAAAACAAGATCACACGACACACTCGTTCTAAGTTGCAACATTTTCGGTCTACTTCTCGCCTAGCCATCGTCCACATCGACATAGTTCATCTGACAAAGGTTCAAGGTTTCAGCTACCTTCTAACTATGATCGATAGATTTACACGGTGGCCTGCGGCATTACCTCTTGGCACCATTTCTGCAGACGAAGTAACTAACGGTTTTATCTCTGCATGGATATCCAATTACGGTGTTCCCAATGAGGTCATCACGGACAGAGGCACTTGCTTCTCATCTGATCGTTTCAAAACCACCTTGCGGTACATGGGATGCATCTTACGCCAGACGACTGCCTACCATCCCCAAGCTAATGGCATGGTAGAGAGAATGCATAGGGAACTCAAAGCAGCTTTAGCATCCTCGTCCATTAATGGCAACTGGGTCGATGCACTACCTTTAGTTCTGCTGGCCATGCGTTCTCGTACTCGAGAATCCATTAAAACGTCTGCGTCACAACTCTTGTATGGCATGGATCTACGCCTGCCTAGTCAGCTCCCACGTCTACTACCGGCACAAGATGACCCACAAAACGAAGCTACCCGCCTTCGACTTCATTTCGGTAACATGTCCGAACAGCAGCCGAGACACACGCCTCGTCCAGTCTTCGTTCACCCACAGCTCCACAGCTGCAAGAGAGTACTCGTTCGCAACAATACCGCTGTTGCACCACTACAACCCAAGTATCGCGGTCCTTACCCGATTTTACTCAGACAGCCAAAATACTTCATCATTATGCAAGGCGCTACACCGACATCAGTAAGCATAGACAGGTTGAAACCGTTTATCGAACCACCTGATCCTGAGAGCGTTCAACCTTCTACACACGTCTCAGGCTCCGTCTGCCCACAATCTCAATCCTGCTTTGTATAACGCGTAATTAATTTTTTTAAACATTAACATTTAACTATCAAAATTTTTTTAACCTTACGTTAATTTTTCGTATTTGTCTCACGTGGCATAACCAGCTGTTCTTAGCTAACAATTGTGTAGCATTTTTGAACAGTTCTTTGGTATTATGCCATCTCTGAGGCAATGTTCGTGTACATATTTTTATGCAGTTACCTTTGATTTTAATGTATATATTTTTACATTATAATGTATTTCTCACACATGACATTACACTGCCTATTTTGGTATGACCAGCTACTTAGAGCTAACGCTTTCGTGTAGCAACACTAAGTAGTGATCAGCTTCATATCATGGTACAGGCCACTTTCAATGCATATCTCAACTTTATCTATTGCACAAAGACCACTCTACAAATGTCATGACCACAACGTCGAGCACTCTAGCTCCTTTGGTCGTATACAAACACATTGACAACGATCCAACCTGCTTAGGTTTTAACTTAAACCTGGCAAATTCAGAGGCGATTTACCTCGAAATCTTCACGCTGCGGCTCCAAAAACTTACACTGCTCTATTTTGCCTCACGTGCTATGACCGTCCACTAGAGCTAACAATTTGTGTAGCAATTCCTAGTGGTTACCTGGCATCATATCATTGTTGAAGCAACCAACAAGCATATTTAAGCCCAGCACTTATGGTTCATCATATTTTTGCTTAACTTGGTTCGAACTCTGTCATGCATTTCTTATCTAGCCTCGCAGAGAGGAATATTTTTTCTTTTTTTTCAGAGAGGAAAGTGTTGTAACGACACAAATCAATGGCCGACATATTGCGTAAATTAAATTCAAATTTATTTACGTTGCACCAATGAGAAAAAAGCGAAATTGCCGTTTAACCACGTTTAACCAATAGTGTGCAAGTAGACATATTGCATGCTATTTAAGCACGGTAATTTACCATGCAAGTCAGTTGTGGCATATCTGCCTTCTGCCTCGTGTTCACGCGTGTGCGTTCTGTCGGCTGTCAATACCTACGCTGGATATTGATTTGTTTCACCAACAATTGGCAACATCCGTGACTCACCGTGTTGCTCTTCAACCAGCAAGACGAGCCAATTAATGCAGAACTTCAACGAAGTTATCCCCATATACTGATGAGTAAGTACGAAACGAATGTGAATGAGATTATACTTTCCGTTCATGCTGCCTTTGGTTTATCCTTCTGATCACAACTGAACTAATTTGTTACTAGGTTCGTAAAACCTAATACATACTTGTATTTAACATGGTTTTGTTTAATAATAATACACACCCGCACGTAATGCGCCGGTAATATGCAGTAGATTTATATGATTTAACACTCAAATCCAGGATTTATATTTTGTGTGTTTTTAATCGTTTATCCGTAAACAGTAACTGTTCTGCTAAGAAATTCTTGATTTATTTATTGTGTTTATTATGACTTTGCTTTTGTGTCTAGATATTAACTTTGTGTTAACAATATTTTATTTTGTTGCCGTCTAGAGCACGGTTAATATTGAATTTTAATTTACTTTGCAAAATTGTTCATAATACACGTATGAAAATTCGACTAAGCATTCTTAAACCACGATACTGGAAAGGAGTCTGACGTCAGACAAGATTGAGACTGATTAGAAGCACGTCCCACAAACCTAATATCTTCCGACGTCAGCTACCAGGCATATGTAGGGATAGCATAGCATCGCTTAATAAACAGCTACCCCCCCCCGAACGACTTAAATAAATCGCAACACCTCCTACACTGAATCTTAAAATGTATTCGAACGCTTCCAAACTCACGTAAGGAATAAGAAATTATATTTAAAAAGTTCCATAAATCTTAAAATGCAGACAATAACTTATCGTGCTCGGATAACTCTAGCTTTGCTGAAGATCATCTGAAATATATGGTGAATCCTCATTACAATCCAATCTGACTACTGAGATGCTCTGGGGCAGGAAAACTGCGAGTCTGTATCGGCTGTACGTTTCGCCGTCAATTATTGTATGTGCAGTCAAAGGCGTTAAATATAAAAATCAATTTGATCAATGTGATGTCAGTATCAGTATGATTGTTCTCTTAAGTTGGAACCACTTCATCCCAATTGTTGATGTTTTTAAACATATGTCTTGAAATGACATCTCTTCCTCCAGAATTCGATGATCTCATCCATCCAAAAAAAAGCATTTGGTTGGTCTCCTAATTTAAGTATCTCTGCCCTATAGGTATCATCCCGGCGGTAACTAGAAGCATCGAAAGGATAATATATAAAGAAATTTAAAATTTTATTAAGTCAATAGACAGTTTATTTCTTCTTGATGGTCAAAATCGATTCCCGCATGGACGCCTTTCTTTCACCAATTTAGCTAGTGTCCTGAACCATTGTCATTTCTCTTTATGCGGAGGACATGATTGCATTCTTCTCTTTCTGGATATTTCTAAGGCTTTTGATATTTTATCGTTCTTGGCAAACGAGTTTGAATTATCGAGTAATGACACAGGCAGTTGTGTCATTATACATATCAGTTTCTATTTCTAAATCCAGTACATGAAATTCGCTCTTATCCAATTTAGGATCCCACAGAGCTAAGTACTTGGCCCTATCATGTTTAACTTAGCACTTTCACAGACTCATGTTGCGGACATCTGATTCTAGTTTTCTTAAACATGATAATAATACGGTAATATTATTCAGCAATCGCGCCTCACTCAGACTTTTCATATCTCCACTCACTCGGCTAACCTCTTCTCTGTGCTCTAACTTAGCGTAATCTCGATGAGACGCCCTTGATGAAACTTAGTTCAGACTTCATCTCACAAACTATTCACTTGATATTGAGATTATTGAGTTGGTCAAGCACTTAGGCATCAATTCTTCTATATCATTATATTTCCTCCTATATCTTAACTAAGTTATGGCAAAACTCTTCAAATTCGATCGTTTTATCTGCTTGAAGACACAAAATCCTACTCTGAAACATAATGGATTTATGGCCAACAACCGTCCCTTGTTTTCTATGCCAGCGATTTTTATCGATCTTACAACTTGGACTCCTCTTATGCAACTGAGCAGATAACTTCTCGATTTATAATTTTTGTCTTCAATATTGGTCAGGTTTATCGTAAGCACCTGCATCTTGTGAACCTCCTACCTCTATGATTAAATCGACATTACAGAATTATCTCCTTCGATCATATTATCTCAACCTGCCTATCGTTTTCGAAGTTTGCTCACAATAATCATCCTTACGTCCTGCACAATTGAAACACTTCAATTTAACCAAACAATGCACCCAGCAAATTTAACAATTTCCATCTGTTTTTTACATTTTTAACGTTTGCAATTTGCTTAAGTTTATTTTTAGTCTTAGTTTCATTAAATAAGTTTTAAAATCATAAATATTTATTGCTTTGTTATTCTCGTAGAAATCACTGTTCTTTCGAGTGATTTGGTAAAATTGGAATTAGAATTGGTATTATTTATTTAGATTCAAACTACAAATGATAAACTAAGTATAGTATACAAATGAAAATAAAAATAGGAGGGAAAATATTGCCTTAGCTAAATATATCAAATAGAAAACGGATTACTGATTAATTTCTATAAAAAAATTCGATAAAGCAGAAAATTAAATTCAGATAATAATGTACAACAGAGTTTTAATTAATGAATTATACTACCAATTTATACTTTAACTGATAGTTTATAATAAACATTTTTGTAGCGAGGAACTAGTGGCCCGAAAATCGAAAAGGTCTAGAAACAAATCAAAAGTACGATTATGTATTAGTGAGTGAAAACAGTGACGAGCAATTGTTTATTATAAAGATACATAAAATGCTGATATAATGTATAGACTTTTGAATTGAATAAAATGTCAGTATAACAATCTGTCCTAATCTTTACGTTAACAAGGAATTGTTTTTGTCATAATTTAAATGTAGAAGACTACGAGGCTCATATTTTTTACCAATTGCAAAACAGCGATTTAAAAACATCTTAGTAGCAAATTTTCACTGAGCCCTTTAGACAATTGAATTCTAAATTTGATAATTTTTTGAAAGAGAAAATTTTATGCTAGAATTTCTACAAAATGTGGAGTGATAGCGGTTTGTATAGACATAATACTTGCTGCATAAATTTTATTATTGGTGTCATAAAGGCACCCGTCCCCTGATTCAAGTGGAATATTTGAATAGAGTAGCACAATCTCCTAAACCGTAAGATTTGCAGTGAAAGAAACTGTAGACTTATAGCATATATAGTGCAGGAGGGAGAACCGACGTGTTGTAGGATTTTTTTTAACAGCCCCTATCTTGTTTGACAAACATTTTTCATTGGATTCGTAGTAGCAGCTGCGTTTTCCATGTTCGGCCTAATCCAAATATTATACATTTTTGTTTGTGTATCATTCGATTACATATTTCTCATTTTAATGCCTATCTTTTATTAGCGCAATTAAAGATTCTTTCTATAATTTTTCACGGCAGAAATTGTACATTAAATGGTTGTACCTAAATCCTGGATTTCTTTCTGAATTTTGATCTCAACACATTATTAATAACATTATCGTGAAAGTAAACATAATTAAACTGTGTCATATCTCTGATTTGTAACGTCTGCCTTCTTTAATTTTAATACTCAATCATAGTGTTACTAAGTACCTATTTAAATCATACATATCTATTCTTATATTATTCTTAGAGAAAACAATAATTTTTCGATCAATTGAGAAAATGATTTTTTGGAAATATGCAAATTTAAACAATACTTGATTGCGCGGGTGGTGGTAACAATTCTTAAAATCAAGTTTACAAACTTAAAGTAAACACCAATCCCATTGTATTTAACCAGTCGTCGAACAAAATAACAAAACTACCGCCAGTCGCAATGCACTGACGCGTTTCGACCTTCCTTGATCATCATCAGAGTACGACGGCAAACTGACTATCGACGATCAAACCGCATTGAATATATATGGAAATCAATGTTAGATAAACAGCTAATGTTCGGGACTGCATAGAAATTGTGTAGCCGACATTTCCAGTCACGTACAATGTATGCAAGACTACTAGAGATGAGAGCCGCATATCTAATTTTGATTTCCATATATATGCAATGCGGTTTGATCCTCTCTAGTCAGTTTTCCATCGTACTCTGATGATGATCATGGAAGGTCGAAACACATCAGTGCGTTGCGACTGGCGGTAGTTTTGTTATGTAGTTCGACGACTGGTTAAATACAATGGGATTGATGTTTACTTTAAGCTCACAAACTTGATTTAAAGAATCTGCACATTTGATTATTCGACCATTAAGAGTCTTAACCTGCAAAGTTGCAAATATTATTTCGTCTGAAGATAACACGCACGTCAAAATTGACATATTTATATACCAACGCCACAATCCTGAGCAGAATACGAAATTTTGTCATTTATTGATCGCATATTGTTTATTTGAATAATCATGATTCTTTCATCGAAATAAAAAATAAGTTATGTAAAGATAGACGGATCAATTTTAAGTGAGTTAATCGACTTAATAACAGCGTAAAAAGATATAGAGTCAAAGGCTATTGGTAATATGTTTCGCATAAAGTTTAATTGAATAATCATGATTCTATTATATAAATAATACTTAAGTAATTTAAGGATAGTAGGATAAATTTTCAGTGAGTTTATCACCTGCATTAAAGCATAAAATATAAAGAGTCATAGACCTTTTTAGATATGATTAAGATGAGTAGATTATTTTTAGGTCATCAACAAATTTGCTGACGACCATTTTGTATAAAATTCTTCGATTACGCAAGTGTAATTTTTAATAATATCGGACTTACGGTAGAATTTTGTGAAAATTCGGTTGTAATACTTGGCAATCTAGATTGTGAATTTTTAACTTGGATAACCATACACATATTATATAAATAAAGTTGTAATAGTATAATAATAGCTTGGTTAATCTGCAATGCACAAACGCTACCATAATGGCGTCAAATTATACGTTTTCGAACGATTTTCAGATATCACCGTAGACTATTACTGCGTTCATATTTTTTTATCAAGCGCTATGGTAAAATTCCACTTGGGCAATATATTTGTATTGGTCGAGCACTCTTTCCTTAATCTATGCTGGCTGGTGTCAAAGTGTAGTGGGAGGATGAAGTCAAAATTGTCTAGTTTAAACCGTTCAATTATCTTCAAGAATGAAGAAATCTTTGAGAATAATTTATAATCATTAGTGCTAATTGGTTTGTTATATTTACACACCAGTCTTACTATGTTTGTAAATATACTAGTTGGTATCGTGGCATCTATCAAGAATTTATTTTCATCATTACATTTACAAAAGAATCACAGTCCATGACGCTTGGTTGTTCCTGGTATCATTAACACAATGCGCTAAATCAAATCATGATACAGTCATTAATATAGAGACCAAGTTCACTTTTTTACGTAAATGTTGGTGTGTAAAATGTTGTAAAAATACAGTTTGCAAGAACTTTAATAAATCATTCTGAAGAACCGTCCTGGGGAATTATAGACGTTTGCTAGTGAACAACATTCTATAGCCTGGTGAGGCTGTGCTTTGTTTGGATTTCTGATTACATAGAAGAATCACTCATCGACAAGCCCACTAAAATGACCGAATTACTTTGGAAATTTATCAATTTATAAAAACTTGGTTTAGAAAAGGAACCGTAATAAATTAAAATTATTTATTTGACAAAAATTATAATTTAAATATTAGTTAATTGTTAAAATTGTTTGAGATGATCCTACTCAACGTTCCTTGTTCTAAAATGTAAAACTGCGATATAAACTTTGAATAAATATTGTAAAAATAAAAATATTTTTTAAATGTTTTTATCAGTGGATAGAACTGTAAGAGCTTTTATATTGTAATTAGAAGACCTATTTTGTAATTTGTTGTGCAATGTCCTTCCTGGACTTCGAGGAAATGTCTGACTTATCAAATTAGTTGTTCAACAGGAAGTAACGACCGAATTTTTACTTGTAATTATTATGTAAAATAATGGTGGAAATTAAATCTAGAAAACAACGGGATCACTTAGAATAGAATATCTTCATTTGGATTCACACTACACATGGTCCATCAAGTAATAATAATATTTAAAAATGTACAATATATGAAATATATAACATTACTTAAATATGTCCATCTAGTCTCATATAGATAAGTAAATATCAATAATTATGATATACGATTTATCGACATCTGAAAATTTGATACAATTATTATGATTATAAAAAACGGTCCCTTTAATTACTCGCATTTGTAAAATAATTGATTTTAGAAATAATTATAGATTTAGCATTGAAGTGCACAGACCTGATAATTGGAAAAATTAAGGTATAATTCGAGTGTAAAATTATGCATAAATGCGAATTAGGATTATTAATAGATAATATTTTCCATTTACCTATGAAATTTATGAGCACACTTTTAAATTTATAATAAATTTGCTATGGATTGGCTTATTCCTACAAACATTTAAAATATAATAGCATATCTATTGCCTAAAATCAATAAACATGCTTCTAATGATTACATTTTAATATCTAGGATTCCTTCATCCTTAAAGGTTATTGAGCCTTTAATATTTAAACATCTAGGCTTTATTATAGCTGTTGATTTAGGTAAATGCTAACATGGATTTACAAGAGATCACTCAATCTCGAAGAATATTTTCTCCACGTAGAGTCATACCGTAGCTCTAAATTAAACAGGCTTTGATGCATTAATAATCTTGCATTAGTTAGTATATAATCGAAAATTGTGTGAAGTACACTACAGGGTGGTTCATTGGTTAGCGCATCAGATTACGAAGCAGACGTGCCCAGATTCGAGTCCTGTCCGAGGCAAATTCTGGCCAGTACATGATGAGTTCCCAATAAGGACGAAACAGATATACTGCATGAATTGCTTTTTCTACATTATACAATTCTTAGATTATACTGATAAATAAGTGTACCCAATGGGTCAGGTTTTTATATCAAGTTCGCAACCTTGATTATAGTAATCTAATTATGATGTTTAATTGTGACAGTTTTACACAGATTTTTTATATCTCGGTGTCTAATTTTTTGAAAATTTTGTTTCAGTGATGTTCATTTATTGATACTGTGCAGTGTAAATTGACAGATATCTGTGTAAACTAAAACTAAATTAGATAATATTGTTCATTACTATCTGCTCTCAAGTATAAAATGGCTTAGACTAGATATGGTATAGGAAGAAATTAACGTGTTATTGATGGTTATTCGACAAATATCAAAAAGAATCCTACTGGACATACTCAGAAGTAATTCAAAATTGGTCTATAAACTTTTGACTAATTAATGTAAATATAAAGATATTGAAAAGCTGGTATTAATCGTGGATAAAAGCAAAAGTAATTCAATCTTCGAATTAAAATATCTATTTCGAAATTTTATTTGCATTATCATAAACTTCGACCAGATGTCTGCCTTATCAGATTTTCTTTTGAATATCGAGCAAATTAAAAGGCTTTTTGCCTTGAAATGTTTTGTATGATATAGTATATCTAATTCAAATTTTATTCCTGTGCTTTAGTGTTTTTTGGAATTAGAAACACTTCAAACTTCTTCTTATAGATAAGCGGTGGTTGTGTTCAATCCATTACATTTTTCAATACATACATAATTTGTTAAATCCTATTTCATAAACCGATTTAATGAAAACAATTTAATTATAATTTCTTCCTCTGTAAAATTAGCGTTTTTCTGTTATTAAATGTTGCCAAAATTACATGAGTATAAATTATATGCACTAGTCCATACTAAACTTAAATTTTTTCTATCATTATTCGAATGCATTTTGACTATCCTCTTTTCACTATTTCATTGTGTAATATATAAAAACAGTTTTTAGATCATGTCGTAGTCTACATTTTGATAAAAAAAATCAATTCTCCCGAATTTACGCATCCTCACATGATAAGGCCATGATTATTTACAGCTTCCAGCCATAATCACATGTTCAACGAATTGATATTGAAAAATATAGATCATCGAGAAATTGAAAAACTGGTTAAATGAACAATAACTAAGCGGAGGGTGATACTCGTTATTTAAATCAAGGATGCTATCTTGAAATAATCACCTGTCAAATTATGTACATATATTTCCCAGTATAAAATAAGCTTTTTGTAGGGTAGATAAGGGAATTAATCCAGTAGACCGGTTTTGTTCTTATTAGGAACTCATCACGAATTGTTTAGAATTGGCCTCGAACAGGGCTCCTACATGGGCAACTGTGCTTCGAAATCGGTGCTCTAACCACTAAACCACCCTGTCACACACTACACAACTTTCAGTTGTATACAAACTAATATTTCTTGATTAGTCTTTCTTTTTGGTGGAGAATATATGGCATACCTTTATACCACCCCGAATCTGTCACTATAAAACAGACATCACGCTATCTGGAGACGTGATATTTAATTAGCATTTATATGATTAAATGAACAATGTTTGCGTGTGCGGTGATAACAATTATTTAAATCAATTTTGATATAAAATTTCTCATAAATTCATCTCAATCAGATTTTTTGTTGGCGAGAGGCGACGGCAATTTTCTTAAACGATATTCGTCGAACTATCAAATTGATATTGTCTAAGGTATTGATGATTGTTTGTTTCGATGCTCTAGATTATTTGCATTATGTTATTGAAAGTAGGAATTGGATACTGGTTATTTGTCAAAGAATTTAGTTTTCGGTAATCACCACAAGTACAATTATAAAATTTAGCTGTCTACACTAAGTGTAATGGCGATGCTTAACTATATTCTTCAATTCCAATTTGGTTTTCCTCAAAGATGCACTTAAATTCATCTTGAGGAGCATTTTGCCCAATTAGTCGAACTGTCGCAATGGTATAGTGTAAAGTATTGGTGACTATGTTCATTGACGCTTTAAGAATAACGCACGAGTGCTCTAAAAATGCTAATTTATAGTCCAAAGTGTATGTTGAAGAAGGATACGTGGTTAGTTGGAAGTTCAGGCCTAAATTGGTGCCATATGAGCTCCACCTTAAACAAAAAAGTACTAATCGAGTTACATTAGTTATTATATAACTGCAGATTGTGTGTAGTGTGCGGCAGAGTGGCTCAGTGGTTAGAGCACCAGATTCCGACGCAGACGTGCCCATGTTCGAATCCTGTTCGCGGAAAATTCTGGTCAGTAAATGATGAGTTACCCACAAAGACGAAACCGGTCTACTGGATGAATTGCCTTTTCTACACTATACAATTCTTGCTTTATATTACCGAATATATTTAATCAATGGGTTGGAGGAAGGAACCATGATCGCAAATTTGATTATATTAATTTGTCATTACAAATTACAAATTTAAATTTTAATTTTAAAAATAAAAAATAAAATCATATTACTGAACTTAATTTGATCTATTTGTGTGGATACAATTAGGAATAAGTAACAGATCTTTTAACAGTATCTTTAACTAATGAATTCTAACTGGACGACGATAATATGGGATCATCCATTGCTCATCGAATATTTTAAATCGATGAGTTGCATAGCAAGCGACGCATCGACGCGAATAGCATTGCATAATAGTTTTTAAGATATTTAATATCATTGTCAACTATCCCGTACATTCAATAAAATAAAACCTTTACCTGACATCGCTTATTGCATCTGATCTTGTTATCTAATTAGGCGGTTCATACAGTATAAGCAGCGTTTTTATTTTCTTCAGTAAATATGATCGATCAAAACAGCTATGACTTTGAAGAGTAATTAAAATTGGTTATTCGCTATCAAATTATAGCAGAAGTAATGACCAAGTGTGCTGCAACCCAGCACAAACTCAGTGATATATTTCAACATTTGCTTAGCTCAGTACATACTCTGATCAACAATTATAGCTAGTCCAAAATAGTTTAAAGAGTTTTTCCTTCGAAAGAGGGTGTTTTTGCAGAATGCCATTATTGATTTCGCACTATCTTTAAACAGCGGTAGAGCGCGCGCTTCGTATGGGTGAGGTTCTGGATTCTATTCCTGGTATATTAACAAATTTCTGAATAAATAGATTAGATATATTTATTATCAGCGATCTCTTGCCCTTTGGTTGGTAATATGAAATACATTTATCGAAGCAAAAGCAAGACTTTATCCATCTTTGTCTCTTATTTGATGAGGATAGGTAATCATATTTATGCAAGACCTTCACGCACCTAAAGAAGACCTTAGAAAAAGGTCACCAGCCCGCCAGACTAAACTAAGCTAATAAATTCAATGGTTTCTGTACGAATAGATATGATAGACTAGAATACTATTAAAATCGCCTCATCTAATCATTAAGAATGCCATGAGGAATTTTTATTTATCCGTCAAGATTCTCTCCTGTTTGAATGAATTGTTTGCATATTTCGTATAAATTGATACGCTGTTGCGGATGAAAGAATCGTAAAAAAAAAATAAGAACGCCCATTCGCGTTTTCCAACCGTCAAAAAAAACTTATTCACCTCATAGATTTCATGTGCACGATGGAAATAATAGTAAACTTTTTCAAATCTATCAATTCTCATAAGCGATTATAGCTGTATTAGTGGAATCACACACGATCGGTCATACTCCTACCTATGGTTGTCGCAACTGCACTATTTATTGGTGTTCACAGGGCTAATTTTTATGAAAAAGCATTAGAGCTAAAGGATTCTATAAAATATTAGGTAGAGACTTTGTTGAATTTTTGTCTAAATATAGATTTGGCAGATCGTAAAATGGCCGTTTTCATCGTTGACCATGATAAAAAGCATCGCATTGAAGACTGCGAGCTTTAAAAATTGAAACTCGTCTATCCTTCTTCAACATACGCTTTGGACTATAAATTACAATTTTAGAGCAAACGTACTTGTTGGTTGAGCATCAATGAAAATAGTCACCAATACTTCACACTATATCAGTGCGAGAGTTTGACTAATTGCGCTTAAGAAGAGGCGTTTCCTCTCGTAATGCAACTTTGACGAAAACAAAATTCGACCTGAAGAATATAGTTAAGCATCGCCACAACACTAAGTGTAGACAGCTAATGAATAGAATTGAACTAGTGGTGATTACCGAAAACTAAATTCTTTGACAAAATAACGAGTATACAATTCCCTCTTTTAATAACTTATTGTAAAATTTAGAGCATCAAAGCAAACGATCATCAATACCTTAGACAATATCAATGCGGCAAATCGACGAATTGTGCTTAAGAAAAGGCCGATGTCTCTCGCCAATCAAAAAGCTGTTCGAGATGAATTTATGAGAAACTTTATATCAAGATCGCAAACTTGATTTGAATAATTGTTATCATATAAATGTTCATTAAATATTACGTCCCTAGTAAGCGTGATTAATGTTTTATAGTGACAGATTGGGGGTGGTTAATTTGAGCTTTAGTTATGAATGTATGTCATATAATCTCCACCTAAAAGAAAGACTAATCAAGAAACATTAGTTAGTATATAACTGAAAGTTGTGTAGTGTGTGACAGGGTTTTTCAATGGTTAAGGCACGGATTTCGAAGCACACATGCTCATGTAGGAGCTCTGTTCACGGCCAAATCTGGACAATACGTGATAAGTTCCAAATACGGACAAAACCGGTCTATTGCCTTTTCCTCCTTACAAAATGCTTAGTTATTCTGGCAAATATATGTACATAATTGGACAGGTGATTTTTTCAATATAGCATCCTTGATTTAGATAACTACTATCACCCTCCGCTCAGTTCTTGGTAATTTAACCTGTTTTTCAATTTTTTGACAATCTATATTTTAAAACCAATTTATTGAACATGCGATTATGCCTGAAAGCTGTAAAGAATCGTGGCCCTATCACGTCAGAATGCGTAAATTCGGAAAAATTGCTGGTGCCATCAAAATTTGCACTACGATATTATGTAAAATATGTTTATCATGTTTGCGCAATAAAATACTGAAGAGTGGATAGTCAAAATGCTTATGAATAACGATAGATACATTTTCAGTTTAGTATGGACTACTCGTGCATTGATTGTGACATTTAATTGCAGAACAGTTATAACTTTTACAGAGTAAGAAATTGTAACTAAATTGATTTCATTAAATCGGTTTATGAAATAGGATTTAATAAATTATTTAAGTATTGAAAAATGTAATGGATTAAATACAATCACCGCTAGGTCTATAAGATGGAGGTAGAAGTGTTTCGAATTCCTTTGAAATTTACCGCACAGGAACAAAATTTTAATTAGATATAATATTTCATACATAACATTTCAAGGTAAAAAGCCTTTTATTTTGCTCGACATTTAAAAGAAAATCTGATAAGGCAAACATCTGTTCGAAAGTTATGATAATGCACATAAAATTGCCGCGGACAGGATTCGAACCTGGGCACGTCTGATTCGGAATCTGGTGCTCTAACCACTGATCCATCCTGCCGCACACTACACTGCACATAATTTTCAGTTATATACAAACAAATGTAACTTGGTACGTCTAGTTTTCCTTTAGGTGGAGCTCATATGGCATCCATTTAGACCCAAAGTTCCAACTAACAATTCACAATCTGTCATTACTGAACAGACACCACACTACATGGGGAAGTGGTATTGAAATGAACATTTATATAATTAAACGATCATTGGTTGCGCGGGCGGTGATAACATTTACTATAATCAATATATATGTATATATGTATATATATATATGTATATATGTATATATATATATATATATATATATATATATATATAAGAAAACCTAACCTCGATTATCGACCGATCTGGCTTTACGAAAGAGGTGAAACAAAGGGATATTCACTTCAAGATTCTCATCATACATAATGAGCAATATTTGAGCTAAAATAATAAAGCCAAAATTATTATTTTTAGCAATGTTCGCATGAAAGAACTATAAACCAAATTCAAAAGTAAATTTAACAACGAAGATTAGATCGTCGCTCATTTCCACTAGTTTGTAGGAATGATGTGAAATCCTTTGGAGTGAGAGGGTGAATCGGCACCCATCCACCACGAAGATGAACTCAATGAGTAGTCGGAAATTGGGATCAATCGGGTCTTTGCGGAATCGATAGTGCATATCTACCACCCACGAATGAAAACCGTGGATACACTAGTCCAAATGATCGCACTGCACAATTCGATGCACCAGCGTTCTAGAGTTATTTACTATATCAATTGCTTTGGTTTCTTGACTACATCCCTGTGTAGCTTTGTGTCTATTATTCCCATTGACTTTTCCACCAAATTTAACAGAACTACTCCTTTAGTATACACATTTTTAAATGATTATTGATGCTGCCACATTTCTTACATTAGAATTCACTGATTTATTTGACTCGGCACCAACTACTTGTTTCACGTTTAATATTTTCCTGGCCGCAAATTTCATTGTCGCGGCCAATAAAAGCTTTCTTAAATGCAGAAAATTGATTTTTTCGTATTCAATTTGACCAAATTTTAAATTTCGGTCTCCTAGGCAGGTTTCAGTTTACCGACCTTGGTCGATAATTTTTTACTCACACTGAAACATTGAACCATCTCTGCATACAAACAATCGATAATAATCTTGGTCAATGCCTCCACATTTAATGCAATTTTATTTTCTGGATTACTTGTCAATAATATCTGATTCTTACGTGTTTATGCCTTAATCTCGCTAACAATTAAATTTAAAACATTTCCCCCTTAAATTGAGCCGGCGTTCACATCATTTCCCTCCAAGATGAAAATATTCCAAGCTATTTCCATAGACATAGCTTTTTAGAAAATTTGTCAATATTACAATTTTGAATTTTGATTACCGTGACATAGTAGCAATACAGTTATAACAAATAAGAAAAGGTTCGATACTGTCTCTCTCCCCTACAATATTCTGCATACGAGATGAGATTATGTATACCGGGAATTTGAGATAGCTGAGGTAAGGATTGGTCTGCTAATTACAAATAGTTATATATTGAGTTTAGTTACTATGATTAAAACTAGTGTTGAGTCAAAAAATATATAAACAGAATGGTTTTGGAACGAGGTTACCACATTTGCTTAAATCTGCTATTGTGATTAAAGTACTGTGTTTTGTGGCCTGAGGATGGTGCTGGAAAGTAGGCACCGAAACGTCGCCAGTAAACAAAGATGTGATAGAACCGCATTTCCATTGGAACGAATTATAATCCAACCAGATCAAAGACAAAACAAAATTGGAAATTGTGATAAATCGGATCTTAGTGGAACTGACAATGCACAGCTATTACCCGCATACGCAAAACGCGGCATTGGAATATATCAAGCTAGCACGCAGTCAACATTCAAAAAATACTTTAAAGAGTGTTATTTTACTCCAGTAATGTTTTATTTTTCGATTCGGTTAGTTGCTTACTCTGTTCCATTAATGCTTTTTGTGAAGTATACAACTAAATTCTAATTTATATAATTTTCGTTGCGGAGAACAGATATATAAGCAATCAAGTCGTATGTATTGCGTACCTAATAAAATATTAGTTCAAATAGGACCAGAAGTATGACCAAAAATAAAAATGAAAAAATGGTATAATCTCGTTTACATGCGTTTCATGCTTACTAGCGTCTCATTATTTGGAATCGGTACTATAGATTTTCTCAAGAAACGTGGGTCATTTGTAAAGTAAAATCTCTTGTATGATTTTGGAGACAAGCAGTAATGGAGTGAAATTCAAGTAAAGTCTTCGACGATGCGTGTTCAAAGTCAGCTGACTATATATAATATGTAACACACCTGTAAAGAGTGTCAATATCTTAGTTTTAAATTACGGAGTCGGTACATGGTAACAATACAGTAGATTTCAAGATATGCTAATTTTCACAAAAGTTGAGAGTTATAACTGTTTCTAAACACCTGTTACCCCAGCAAATTCATACACTATGTAGTACGATATGTTTATTTCCAGAATATAGTCTGTCCATTGAGGCCTTCAACCCAAAATTAATTTTTCATTATTCAAGTTCGACAAAAACCAAATTCATGCCGATTAAAAATCCGCGCAGTCGACTTAATTAATTTAACTCAACCATTTAGTACATAAACATTATCGATTATTAAATTTTGGTAAAATTAATCAAATTGCTAAATTTACATGACCAAAATTCTAATGTTCAATTTAATATTGATTTTAAGAAGTTTATATTGAGAAAATCAATGCATTATGCGGACAAAATCATAGAAATTTACGATCAACTTTAAAACGTAAAGTCCCTTTGCTTTCATTATGGTTTATATTTCTTCTCAGAAGGTTTAATATGATCAACTCAAAATAGACCTACTTTGTTTGGTTTACAATAATTTATATATACTAAAGAATTTTTAAAGATAGAAATAGAGTAAACGCTAATCTTTCTACATTTGGTGGAGCTACAACAGATAAACTATATATTTTTTACTTTCCTTGGCACTTGAACGTACGGTAAAAGAATACTTATTCCAATGGTTTAACAAAATATCTTTACACCAAAGCACAATGTTCTGAACCACAACGTTTGCGTTGATAGAAACATTTGCATAATAATTTAACGATTACACGTGACTGCGCAATGCTATTTCGAAACTCTCAGATAAAAAGACATCAAATCTGACATGCCTTCTTCGGTACTGCTCAATAGTGATGCTATATATTCAAGGTGGAATCTAATTTGTATTTGGTAGATCTTCTTTTCTTATAAAGCAGAACTCTATGAAACTACTTTTTTTAAATATATTTCATTTTAGCTTTGAAACAACATGATTGAAATATGTGAAACTGCATAAATAAAATTTTGCACGAAAAGGAGGAAAACTTGGATTGATTACGTGTATGGTAAAACCACAGATAGGAACCAAGAAACGTAAATTTAGAAATACAGACACACGTTACTTTGTATTCAGTTCATGTGTGAACTTCTTTTATTTAAATTGCCGCGAATCGAAGTAAGAAAACAACTATTATATTCAACAAATTGAGAGCACATAGAATTTTTTAGGGAATTAAGAAACATTGAGCAAATTTGGTTGATGAAGCCAAATGAAAGTTCATGTGTTGTTTTTGTTATAAATATTAACGATTATTGCAATAAAGAATATTCTTGATAATGAACAGATATTCAAATCATGTCAAGCAAATAACGGCAGATTAGAGATCACAAATTCAAAAATATGATGTACAATTAAAGATGCGTATGAAGTAATTAATAGGGAACCGACTATATGAATTCTAATTAAATTGAATACGTTAAACAAATTCGAGTGTCAGCAAAAGTAATTAAAGCAGAATCGGAACGCCAAAAATGCTCAAAAATAATTTGTTATAAGCTAAATTCATCAACTAGGACCATTTACGTCAATAATTGTCTCTCCAAAGCAAAAACTGACAAGCTAATTATAACCAGTCCTACGGTAAATTAAAATAGCTAGGTCAACTAATTGGATTCGTTTAAATTTTTATTTGAATAAAGTAGAATATCAAAACCCCAAGAATAAATCAGTGATATATTTTAACGTGAAATATCTATTGATTTAATTTTCTAAATCATCTTTAAATGAAACGCTAACTAACACGAATTGTTCTTTCTACTTGTAAGTCATATAAGCATTATATATTTAACGAATGCATCAATCATTTTCAATTGAAATTCAATGGTCAATATTTTGTGCAAGTCAATGGAATGGCGATAGGGATTCAGATAATGAATATTCTATCCGATTTTGACATGGTCTGTCTAAAAATATCAGCTTCATATATTTAATAATGCTGCCATGCATATCTGAGTTATATTAAAGGCACGTTCATGTTTCGTTAAAGATAATGCAATAATAAAAGACACACTTCAAAGTTTTAATAGCATGGGCCATGATGCTTATTTATTTGTGTTCGCGAAATCACTCAATCTAACGAGCTGCCATTTTTGACATATTGATATATATACTCGTGGATTTGTGGTGAATTTTTTTTGGTGGGTATAATAATAATACGAGGCCTCTGTTCTTCTTTCCTACGTACAAAACGGCACCGTACGTACTCGACAGACTCAATTGCGGATTTTTGGAAGAAGATACTTCGACGCTCATTCAACTGTGGAAGCTGTTTGTGGCTAAGCGTTTCGTTGAAGTATATTTATACATTTTCATATTGCTTATAAATTTATGCTTTTAAGATCCCGTAAGATTGTTAAAATGTCAGGTCCAATTTTAGATAATGATGTTCCTGTTTGGGATGGAGATAGTGAGCTATTCTTTATGCGCGTAGACTCCGCTTTCTCCCCATTTCCTGATTATGACAGTCATCAAAAACTGTCGAAGGTTTTTGCTAAACTACCTTCTGAATTGCAGCGACGGATTTATCCTAAGCTTGAGGCCATTAGGAAGCTACCTAATCCCATTTTGGGCCTACAAAACGAGGTAGAATCCTTGCTTGGACCCACGGAAACTGAGCAGATAATAAACAAATATGCGCAGTTAGATATGCCAAATCTTGGCCCCATCGAAATACTGAGGGAATTACGGAAACGTTGGTATAAAACCAACATTTCTGACCATGAGGCTAAGGTTGTTTTTATTAACAAACTTCCACAAGCATTAAAACTATTTGCCAGACAGCTCCCCAACACTCTCTCTATAGATGACTTATCTGAGAGATGTGAGTTAGAATATAGGGTTTTGGAACCCAAAGTGAATCCATCATCCTTTTCTTCACCCCCGCAAGATGATAGACTCTCCTCTTTAGAGAGAACAGTGGCGAACATGGCCAAAGTTCTAGAAGGATTGGCCATTACCAAATCCGAGCTAAATCAAGTGAATGCTCGACCAAAATTCGTTTCCAAGTCAAATTATAATGGTAGGCGGCGATCGAGATCTCCGCAATACTTTAATAAATATGCCCCAAAGAACTGTTGTTATAACCACCAGAATTATTTTTATGCTTGCCAAGTTTGTCTTTGTCGTTCCGAAGAATTTCCGAATGAATGTCAATTTCCACAGCTGACGGAAAGGACAACAGACCGCAGGCACAAGGGTGCATCAGTATCGGGAAACCTCTGGCGCAGGAAGTAGAAGACCGTACTTTCTGCACATCAACGGCATCAACGGCGCTACAGGGAAGAAGCCAACTACAATCCGACATCCCTGTCGACTCTTTTCGTCCACGCCGAATTTTTCACATAGAGAACCAAACGGACAACGCCGGTCGCAATCACCAGCCTACTTGTTTGCATGACCCGGCCAAACAGCCCAACGAACTTCTGCACCTTCTTGATTTCAAAACTGGCGAAGAGTTCATCGTAGACACAGGTGCGGCAGTCTCAGTTCTCAAAGGTGATTCAATGGCCGAGATGTCGCTAGGCGTTCTTCTCGCAACAGCTACAGGCGAGCCCATACCAACTTATGGCTGCCAATACCGCACACTCAACATAGGTCTACGACGTGAATTTTCCCACAACTTCATCATTGCCAAGGTCTCACATAATATAATAGGCCTTGATTTCCTTCTAAAATTTCGGCTCATTGTTGATCTTGCCAATCAAAAGATCATCGACCCCTCCACCGGACTTGAACAAAGCTTTTGGACACTTGCCTCCGAGCGTTTGGAGTTACAGGTCATTCAGCCAACCCCAGTGCATCATTCAGCAGAGATATCAGCAGCTCTTCAAAAATACAAATCGCTTTTCGATCTTAACAAGTCAGAGCTACGAGTCTCCAACACGATGCATAATATCGTCACAGAAGGACACCCTATTGCACTCAAGAAGCGACCACTGGCTCCTGCTAAGCTGAAAGCTGCCCAAGAAGAATTCTCAAGGCTTTTGGAAGAGGGAATCATCAGACCATCAAAAAGTTCATGGGCGTCACCACTGCACTTAGTCTCAAAATCAAACGGATCGTACAGAGCCTGTGGAGACTACCGTAAGCTAAATTCAGTGACAAAATCTGATGCATATCCTATTCCAAATATCAACACTTTACTTGAAAAACTCAACGGCAGCAATTTCTTCTCAGTGATTGACCTCAGACAAGCGTACCATCACATACCGGTAGCACCAGAGGATATCGAGAAAACTGCAGTCATCACTCCATTTGGCCTTTTTGAATATCTTTACATGCCTTTTGGACTCAAGTGTGCTACTCAGACATTTCAAAGATTCATAGACAACATACTTCGCGACGACTCTGCTTATTGTATGTCATATCTAGATGACATTATGGTATTCAGTCCAGATTTAGAATCTCATGCGAAACATCTACGAAATGTCCTCTCACGCTTATCCAACCACGGACTCAAGATCAACTGTGACAAGACGCAGATTGCAACTTCATCCGTCGACTTCTTAGGGCATCGTATCACGGCCCAAGGTATCCAACCGTTGCCGTCAAAGACAAATTCAATCAAGAATATCAAGTCATCAAGGACTTTGAGCAATTTGCAGAAAATCCTGGGAGTACTAAACTATTATCGCAAGTTCCTTCCAGGACTTTCAAAACAACTTTATCCTTTGTGCAGGCACCTGCGGAACCGAAAAGGACTTAGCAAGAATTCCATCATTGCTTGGTCATCCAAAGACGAGGAATTACTTCGATTTGCCATCAACTCGTTAGCAAATGCCACAATGCTAACGCATCCAGATTTCGAAAAGCCATTTCTACTCACGACAGATGCTTCTGAATTCGCTATTGGAGCCACGTTGGAACAAGAGATCGACGGAGTTCGGAAGCCTATCAGTTTCTACTTGCGTACTCTCCAACCAGTAGAAACGAGGTACGACACTTTCGGCCGAGAACTTCTCGCCATCCACGACGCAGTGCGCCATTTTATCAGCATCATTGGCAGTAGCAGATTTGTTGTTTTCACAGATCATGCACCACTAGTTAGCGCACTTCGAAACGCAACTTCATCTATCGCCAAGTACCCTGCCAGAGTGGAAAGACAGCTTTCTCGTCTAAGCGAATGGCAATTTGACGTCTTTCACGTCAAGGGCAAACAGAACTTCCTTGCAGATGCCCTGTCCAGGCCAGACGTCTCTCTACAACCACCTTCGCCGTCACCATTCACTGTCAACTCCGTGGCACTCAGCGAACCTGCACTAACGCCAACTCTCCTGCGAACTGAACAACGCGGTGACATTCACATTCAAAGATCAATAGCCCGTCACCCAACCAAGTTCATATGCCGTCTGTGGGAAGGCTTACCAATTGTTTACTTCACGGGTACGCAGCCCAACAAGCCAGTTCTGCCGACCAGCCTTCAGAGAAATGTTTTCGATTCAATTCACTCAATTTCTCACCCAGGAAGCCAAGCGACTGTCCGACTTCTTACAGATCGTTTCTGGGGTCACAGACTTAGGCAGAATGTTAAACGATGGGTCTCAGAGTGTGCTATTTGTCAGAAAAACAAGATCACACGACACACTCGTTCTAAGTTGCAACATTTTCGATCTACTTCTCGCCTAGCCATCGTCCACATCGACATAGTTCATCTGACAAAGGTTCAAGGTTTCAGCTACCTTCTAACTATGATCGATAGATTTACACGGTGGCCTGCGGCATTACCTCTTGGCACCATTTCTGCAGACGAAGTAACTAACGGTTTTATCTCTGCATGGATATCCAATTATGGTGTTCCCAATGAGGTCATCACGGACAGAGGCACTTGCTTCTCATCTGATCGTTTCAAAACCACCTTGCGGTACATGGGATGCATCTTACGCCAGACGACTGCCTACCATCCCCAAGCTAATGGCATGGTAGAGAGAATGCATAGGGAACTCAAAGCAGCTTTAGCATCCTCGTCCATTAATGGCAACTGGGTCGATGCACTACCTTTAGTTCTGCTGGCCATGCGTTCCCGTACTCGTGAATCCATTAAAACATCTGCGTCACAACTCTTGTATGGCATGGATCTACGCCTGCCTAGTCAGCTCCCACGTCTACTACCGGCACAAGATGACCCACAAGACGAAGCTACCCGCCTTCGACTTCATTTCGGTAACATGTCCGAACAGCAGCCGAGACACACGCCTCGTCCAGTCTTCGTTCACCCACAGCTCCACAGCTGCAAGAGAGTACTCGTTCGCAACAATAATGCTGTTGCACCACTACAACCAAAGTATCGCGGTCCTTACCCGATTTTGCTCAGACAGCCAAAATACTTCATCATTATGCAAGGCGCTACACCGACATCAGTAAGCATAAACAGGTTGAAACCGTTTATCGAACCACCTGATCCTGAGAGCGTTCAACCTTCTACACACGTCTCAGGCTCCGTCTGCCCACAATCTCAATAACCTGCTTTGTATAACGCGTAATTAATTTTGTTAAAACATTAACATTAACTATAAAATTTTTTTTTAACCTTTCGTTATTTTTAGTATTTGTCTCACGTGGCATAACCAGCTGTTCTTAGCTAACAATTGTGTAGCATTTTTGAACAGTTCTTTGGTATTATGCCATCTCTCAGGCAATGTTCGTGTACATATTTTTTATGCAGTTACCTTTGATGTTAATGTATATATTTTTACATTATAATGTATTTCTCACACATGATATTACACTGCCTATTTTGGTATGACCAGCTACTTAGAGCTAACGCTTTCGTGTAGCAACACTAAGTAGTGATCAGCTTCATATCATGGTACAGGCCACTTTCAATGCATATCTCAACTTTATCAATTGCACAAAGACCACTCTACAAATGTCATGACCACAACGTCGAGCACTCTAGCTCCTTTGGTCGTATACAAACACATTGACAACGATCCAACCTGCTTAGGTTTTAACTTAAACCTGGCAAATTCAGAGGCGATTTACCTCGAAATCTTCACGCTGCGGCTCCAAAAACTTACACTGCTCTATTTTTGCCTCACGTGCTATGACCGACCAATAGAGCTAACAATTTGTGTAGCAATTCCTAGTGATTACCTGGTATCATATCATTGTTGAAGCAACCAACAAGCATATTTAAGCCCAGCACTTATGGTTCATCATATTTTTGCTTAACTTGGTTCGAATTCTGTCATGCATTTCTTATCTAGCCTCGCAGAGAGGAATATTTTTTTCTTTTTTTCAGAGAGGAAAGAGGTGTAACGACACAAATCAATCGCCGACATATTGCGTAAATTAAATTCAAATTTATTTACGTTGCACCAATGAGAAAAAAGCAAATTGCCGTTTAATCACGTTTAACCACGTTTAACCAATAGTGTGCAAGTAGACATATTGCATGCTATTTAAGCACGGTAATTTACCATGCAAGTCAGTTGTGGCATTTGCATTCTACCTGCTTCACGCGTGTGCGTTCTGTCGGCTGTCAATACGTGTGCGCTCTGTCGGCTGTCAATACCCACGCTGGTGATTTGATAGTTTCACCAACAACTAACTACATCCGTGACTCATCTTGTTGCGGGATACCGGAGAGACGAGCCAATTGAGTGCAGGACCTGCAGGACGCTATCCACAACGCGATTACAGCTCAACCACGGTAGCGACAACTCAACCAGAGTCCACCCAAGGCTCTAGGACATCTTCAACTCTGAAGACTTCAAGCGAACGCATTACCAGGCCCTCTTAAGGGCCCCCATATCAGTAACTAATCTCTATTCAGAGCACCTTAACCGAGTTTGTAACGTCGTACGGCATTTACTTGAAGCCGGGGCGTTTACAACATTGCTGTTGTCATAACGAGAACGTAAGTTTAATTTTAACTTCTATTGATTAAAGTAAATTTACAATTTCATTTTAAAACTACTTTGAATTTTTAAAAGTTTGTGGTAATTTAAGTCTAAAATTGGCATATGTATTTTGTATTTATTTGTTCATTTTAGTTTTGTCTAGAATTTATATAAAAAAGTTATATTGTGCTTTCCAATAGTTTATAATTACCAAAAGTATGTCAGATATTGGATCGGAAGGTTTGGAGGAAGAGGGTGTAGTTTATCTTGGGGTAATGATTCAATTTTAACCCCAAGGAATACGAAGGTGGTCGCAATGAAAGAGATGAACGCCATGGTTATGGAAAAGCAACTTTGCCGAATGGTGATACTTATGAAGGATTTTATGAGAACGGAAAGCGCCACGGTCAAGGTGTATACAGGTAAGTCGATTTACGGTGCATGCAAAAATTCAATTATTTATTTAAGTGATAATATTTATTCTAAAAATGTGATAATCAGACTATTACTTTTGTAGAGGTTCTAACCTTCACATCATTTCGTAAGCTTATGAGTGTCGGATGATTGTAGACCCAAATTCGTATTTCTAATATTACTAGAATATTCTTCACATTTATAGTAGTGAAATTTCTCATTTCTTTCTGCTCTTTTCCTTTTGGCTTACTTCCCTATGTCCTTCGGTCAAATTCTCTACTTCCTCACAGCTGTGGAGGAAGTTAAATCTTCCGCCATATGTAAAATAACATTGACTGATAAATTTAAACCACCATGGCTGATTGTAAAGAATTTTATTTAAAAAGAATATTTTCTTTTTATTTTCCAGAACATTCTTTGTTTCAATACTTGACTTTGAATTGTGCGCCATTTTTCAGTTTTCGAGTGTCTCGCTTCTTGACTGGTCGTATTTATTTTGGTCTGCTGTCTTTTTACAATTTTCTCTAGTAACACGAATACATCTCGTCAAATATATTCCTATTATAATTGACATTTGTTCTGATATAATATTACACATGAAAGAATCGTCCTGGAACAGGTAATTTGATCATTCTGTTGTATCACTGCTGTAGATATTATCTGTTCAGTCGGACTTCAATGGATCTATATCATGCCAGTATCTATCATCCGTGCGATTGAAGACATTAAACAAAAAAAAACAACAGCTGAATTAGTATAATATTAACTGACGTCATTTCTCTACTAAATTACAAGCACACTGTTTACAATTAGACAGCGCTAACAACTACCTTACCAACAGTGACCTCCACAGTCTCTTTCCAGTATAACTAACCTCAGTAAATTCTCCAATAATAAAGAGTTTGTTAAGTTTTGAAGAGTTAATTAAATTTTTTAATCGATTTTGGTTATTTTATAATCGGATTGGTGATAATATCATGCACGCAACCATGATTTAACACCGATTGGGCTCTCTATTCTCATTTAATAAAATAAATGCTCAATTTAAATTACTACCTCTTGTAGTATGGTGTCTGTTCTATAATGGAAGATTGAAGGTAGCTAGTTGGAATTTTGGGAATAAAGAGAAGTCATATAGGTTCGACCTGAGGGGATGTCTAATAAAAAACATGAGTTAGAATATAACTGAAAATTGTATGTAGCTTAATGCAGAGTGGCACAGTGTTTAGCTTTACAGACAGTAAACTTGCACAGATTCGAGCTCTGTTCGCAGAAAATTTTGGACAGCACGCGAAGAGTTTCTGAGAAGGACCGAACCGCTCTACTGGATGAATTATACTTCTTATATTATACAATGCTTAGTCTATAGTGACAAATGTACATTTATGATGAAACTTGGCTATTGGTGTACCGAGCTGTGTCCTGTACATGCTGTGCATCACCAGCTATACTTTAGGTAAATCGTTAATCAAACTAGGTACTCCAGTACACCGTTAGATAGCCTTTTAACTATACCATTAGATCTGGGACCGTGTACGCTTGTGTACTATATTTCAATTCCCATGACATTTAATGACCTGAGAATGTTTTCAGACATAATTGTCTACCACTATTACTATTGACCCTTCCGATACGCAGTATCGTTACGACCAATTTTACAGGAACAAAAATGGAATTTCCTATGCTGACAAATATCTAAGAATTATAATTTTAAATTTTCGACTGAAACGATACACCATCAATAGATGTTTCTGACTAGAAACCCCTGTGCAACTATGATATCAATGTGTACGTGCATGATCCGACCAGCTGGTATCAAAATTAATGATTAAACTTAGTTGTTTCTTGCGTAGCCCTATCATCATTCAATATTATTCTACAATTGAAAAAGGAATAATTTCAGAAAAACTAATTATGGATGGCTTCCGAGTGACAGGACCAGAGAGAACCCACCAATTAAGACCTAAATCAATCTGCGCACCTGGAAATGTAAATGAATCAAGTTTATCAATTGCCATGCAACTGTCGATTATGGTATCCAAATTGTTTTTAATTTGGTTGTAGTATGTCTGCAAACTTCAAACGTTTGACAACGGACACATGCTCCTACCAAAACACGTATTTATTTCGACAAATTTGGCTAAATGTATAAAACAGTGACTAACAGGAGAGCAACCTGAATGGAAGGATGACCAAGTTTATACATCTGTTTAATTATTTTTACCTTTATTAAAACAGTGAATACTGTTCAGTTTGGCCTTTGGAGACTTCACATAATAACCACTAATGTCAAAACGATTTTCATGCAAACTTTTGACTAACCAATTTTAAACTGCCCACAAGTAGTTATGTTAATTTTTTATTTGCTTTGTAATAAAGCTTATCTTGATATAATAGATTATGGCTTAGCTGTGTTGAGGCCCCTAACCTATTCGAGTCTGAGAGCCCCATAGATGCCAGATCTCTTGAAGTCCTAAAATTCACAGTAGAGTCTGATAGGCTTATATTTCCATTTACATCTCCTAGGTTCAAGTCCGCAATATCCTGCACTAACCTACTTGTGTCCTCAAATTTAATATCGGTCTCCATGTCTAAATGGTATAACAATTAAATCGACACTTAATGTTAGGCAATCGGAATGCGAAAGTAGGATCGTGTTAACTCCCGAACAAATAATCTGGAAAGAGATATACTTGAACAACAGAATGGTCAAATTACCTGTTCCAGAACGACTCTTTCCTGTTTAATATTATATCAGAACAAATGTCAATTATAATTGGAATATATTATACAGATTATGTCAGTTTTACTAAAAGTAGGTTTGATCATCTTGTGGTCAGAACTCTGTTGAGGGCAGATGCTATTATCCTTGACTTCCAAGCAAGCATTCCTCAAGAAATAATATAATATGCCAGTTTTACTGAAGCGGTGTTTGATTTTGTGTTATCCATATTTCAAGCGATTGCAGACGCTATTATCTTTGATTTTGACGCTAATATACCACAAAAATATACAATTTTTACCAGTTATACTGATATTATGCTAATCTCTGCCTCAGCATCAACTAGGTATTCCATTCCGCATTTGTTATACGTTATAATGAACGTATTATCCATTTTCTCAGTAAAGAATCTACTAAAGATTGCATCCAGGATAATCGTACTGATTATATCTGACACAGAATTAAATCGTCATTAAAATCTTCAATACAGGATCTAGTGAAGCTTACTGAATACTCTTAATTGGATATCATTAGAAAATATTACTTATAAAACTCGCTTAAGCTCCTACAAGCTTTAGTGTTGCTCTTATTAATAAAAGTTTAATATCCATTCAAATCGTTTTCATTAGGAAATTAATAAAATTCATTTATCTTGATACTTCTCTAGCTTATCAAACACTCTGTGGAGTACCCAGATGAATTTTATCTTTTCTTTGTGGCGCGATACAAGGTGTTTGCATCAACTGTCAACCTGATTACTCCATATGTTTCGACTTTCTCTTTCGGAAGTGTTTTTCACAGGAAAACACATCACACAGACAATTATACAAGTGTAAAATTTAGTTTAAACTGTCTTATATATACTTATTGTTAGATCTCTTAGGTATAACTTTTTTCACTAGTTAAGTGTATGTGAAATTTGTTTGTGTATGGGTCTACATGTGCATTCTCATCAAAATGAAATTACAATGATTTAAAAACTAATACTGACGACTCGATAGATAAGCAAACGGCATGCCTGTGTGTATGTGTTCTCGTATGTTTTGGATTGTGGAGTAAGCAATTACTACAAGTATGCATTCATCACAGGGAAATTACATCTGACGATTCAATAGATAAGCGTAGGCCACGTCCGTGTTTGTTTCTGGGCGTTTGCTTAAGACGTGATTAGCGGCACGTGTGCCACACATTCAAATAAAACTAAAATTATAAATGTCATTTCGTATATGCACACGTCAGACCTATTTTTCCACTTACTTTCCTAAATGTATTAATTACACGTGGCGTCTTGATGAGGGGCAAGATACTGAAAATACCCAGATGAAAAAATTTTCACAATAAATATTTAAGAGTTATAAAAATAAAATTATACAAGGAAAAAGTGCATTGTTTCAACCACACACATCAGGTTACAGTCGTTAATGGAATTTTATATACTTATGATGTGTCTAACGGTTCTATTTTCTCTTTTTGTTTGGTCAGTTTAATACCTAGGGTAAGGGTCTGTTTTAAAATAGTATGTATATTGTATTTCAATGCTACCATTTTTATTTTCCTATTTAGTTTAGAGTCAGGTTTTACCATTACCCCCCGATCATCTTTTGTTTTAGTTGACTTCACGTACTTCTAATCATAATTAAGTTTACTTGTGACGCTTATGATAGTTGCTTCAATTATCTTTAGAGGATACTCATTAGCATCGAATATTTCTTGCAGTATAACGGATTCAATCTCCGTATGTTTTGTGTCTGGTAATATTAAGCTTCTAATTGTCATTGATTTTAAGATATCGATTTTCATTCTATAGGGATAATTTGGAATGAAATTAAGAAGGATACCTGAGTAAGTATCCTTCCTATAAATAGCCTGTTTTAGTTTTGTATCATTTTGAATTAAGTTCACATCCAGAAATGGTAATTTGCCACATTATTCATTTTCAATCGTAAATTTCATTTCGCTTATTTGATTTGCTATTTTTAAGAAATTTATTAGTTGATACTCCCCCATGATTCCAAATAATCCAAATATTGTACATACAATTTTGGATATAGGGATGTTATATCTAAGAGATTTTTCTCCATGTAATGCATAAAGTTATTAGCTATTGGAACTGACAGTAGTTGTTCCATTAGAACACCTCTAATCTTCTTATAAAATTCATTGCTAAATTTAAAATATGTGGAGGACATACATATGTTCATCATCTCTATAACATGTCCCATCGTCATTTTACTTCCTTCTAATATTATTGGATGATCAACCAGGACACGCTGAAAATATTCTAGTGCTTTGGGTACTGATATATTGGTTTATATTTACACCGCATCTAAACTCGCCAATCTGTCGTTTTCATTTAGATCACATTTGTCGACAATCTCAACCAAATGGTATGAATTGATCAAAGTATGGTCTAAGAAATACGAATATTTCCTTATTCTATGGCATAGAAACTTAGAAATTTCATATGTTGGGGAGTGTTGGACATTACCAATAATTCTCAAAGGCTTTCCTGGTTTATGTATCTTTACTAAACCATAAACTCTCGGGCGCGACTGTATAGCTTTTTATGAGAGCGTTACCATGCGCTTGATCTAATTCTCCAAAAGCAATTATGTTAATGACCAATAATTTAACTTCTCTTTGTGATTTATCCGTGGGATCTTTATTAATTTTAGCGTACAGCCCTATATTGTCTAGTTGTTCATATATTTTCTCATTATAATCAGACTGACACATCCGAACCGTCGCTTCTCCGTTGTCTGCTTTAAAACGTATCACTCTGATTACTATTAACTCTTTACTGAGACTTTTTATTTCATAATTCGGTTTATATTTTTCCTCGACGTGTGGTAACACAGCTGCGGCTACGTCTATTTCAAACATAAACTTATCTTGGTCTGAGAGGAATTTTGCTGTTTTAACATCCACAATAATTGCAAGTATGTATTAGGTTTTGCGAACCTAGTAACAAATTAGTTCAGTTGTGACTAGAAGGATAAACCAAAGGCAGCATGAACGGAAAGTATAATCTCATGCACATTCGTTTCGTGCTTACTGGCGACTCATCAGTAGGAGCCGGTATTACGCCCTTTAACCACTATATATTTGGTAGAAGAATGTGGAATAATAGGACGGTACAATCTCCTAGACGAATGTGTAAACCTGTAATAGTGAAGCTAACATAATCTAAAGTCAACGACAATACGACTTCAATGCTAACTCACACTATATAATATATATACCGAGTCTGTAAAGGATACTAACACTATGGCTATTGTGTTAGTAACTGATACCTTTTTTGAAATCGATGAGTACCGGATACTAACACTATGGTTTCCGAGTCGGTACATGATACCAACCTGATGGATATAAATTTATGCTAAAGTTCACCCAAATTGAGAATTACAACAATTTCCGAACACCTGTTACTCCAGTTAAACCATACACTCTGGCCTTTATCGATATCAGTTATCACATTCTTATAATTGTACGGAATCTTAAATTCATAAATTTAAATACCAAAAAATAAGCGACAAAATGCATGATGAAACGTAAAAATTTAAAACGTACGTGCCCTATTAAATATTTAAAACTAATATTTAAGCTCTTATCACAATCTACTTCCATTGTTTGACACGAAATGAACGAAAAAATGTGGCAATCACGTAGGCGAGAATAGTTTTGAGCAATTTTAAACGCAGTAGACTTTGAAAAAATCTGCTTCCACTGTTTAAACACAAATTGTGGTATAAACACGTTAGGAAGCCATAGAAGACCTTGACAAAGAAATATTTACAAACAGGATTAAATGGACAATATAATCCGATGTCGAAAAACTGGGGTATTACATTTGCTACCGTCGATTTTAATGTTAACTCCAAAACATCACAATAAAAGACAAATTTATTCTGCGTCAAAGTTTTGCGCAGAGATTTCTAATATCTAAACAAGTCTAAAACCAGTACTGTTTTCAGGATTCTGGCGAGGTCGGCAATTTGTAAATACCCTGGCTACAAGTAATTGCCTTGCGACTTTATAAAAATAAGAACAGACAGTATTTGCCTGAGAACAGTTACTGTATGCGATCCTTAACAGGGCAGGAAAAGCGTTCACCGGCAAATGCCGTGAAAGTTAAGTATTCTTGCAGTGTCTAGGAGTACTTCTTGATGAAAATCTGCGACAACAACGTGGTGGTTCGCACACGTAGAAATGCAATTAATAGATGATCGATTTAGTAGGACAATTCGTGCAGCAACGAGAAGATTGGCGTGACTGAAGTCTAAGGGACGAAACAACATCACGTGGTACACAGAAGTCCAATGAGCTAGGTAATATCTTTTATGATGTAAGACTTGACCCAAACAAAATTGTATTTGGTTGCGTAACAGCACAACAAGCAAAACATTCTAAAGTGTAGTTCAGCCATCTATCCGGACATATAATAAATATTAAGGGATAAATTTCGTATTGAGCCATTAATTTATTCTAAATCAGGCATATAAAACACGAGAAAAGCTCCATAGCACAAATTAACGGTAGAATTTAAAAAAATCACACATCCAGTGCAAACTGAAATTTTAAACACCCAAGTTCAAGCCACAAAAAGTATATATAACTGAGTTCACGGTACGTTTGAGTTTGTAGACAATGCAAACCCGTCCTAGGTCAGGAATGAAAAGTAGTTTAGTCTTTTGTCATAAATCTATTTACAAGCACCACTGTTGACAACACCATCGAATACCTACAAATCATCTTAAGCTTCTCCTTAATCAGTGCATTGAAAATATTTACTTTACTTTCCACGATCAGTCTTTCCCACAAGTAGATAGAGTGGCGATGGGCAACCCGTTTGGGAATTAACTAGCTAACGTCTATATGTTACATCTGGACATACCAAAATAACAACAACTCATACAAATGTACTACCATACATATGTGAAGCATTTTGATGAGCTTATCCTAATCGTAAACGAAGATGCACAACCAAATGACATGCCTTAATGTTTTAACAACGTGACCATCATATTCAGTTTCACTGCGTTTGCATATACCTTGGTCTAACACACTGTTTCTCTTTGAGACCTCGCTATTGAGACAAAAAGATCACATTTAAAAAAAAGAGCAATAAACGAAGACGGACATGGAATGAACAGCAAATGCATTCCCACAACGCTGTACCGACTTCGTGAAAGTGAAATTTTATGCACAACTTATCCTAACGAATAAAGACAAGCTTATTATAAGCATTCCAATACCAAGAATTGGTTTTGCTCAAAACATCTCAATTAGAAAACGGGTTTTGCGAAATGTTTGCAGAGCTATAATGAAGTATAAACAACGACCAAATAGCAATAGAACCATATTCACCAAAACGAATAAGCTTGTCAGTATAACTTTTAAAGGGGACGCACCATCTCAAATATTTGCTCAAAAATCTAAAGAGACTGTCTTTTTGGATTCTTAATACACAACTGATGTTCTTTGCACAATAAAACGCCTGCTAAATATTAACGAAGAGTATGAGCTCTCTGAAATCAAACAGTACAAATGACATAGCTGCTCAGTGCGCTATGTAGGCCTGACTGGCCGAATGCTAAAGAAGCGTATACAAGAGCATTTTAGTCTAACCAAAGCGGACATTTTATAGAACATAATCGCAGTAGTTGAATCCATTGTTTATAATAATCAAACCCAAATAATGTCAGATTTCCAGGTGTTCTTCAAAGCCAAAAAAACAAAGAAGAACCACATATAACGAAAGATGGTAAATGCAGCATCCTCAATACTCAGCCAAATAAACGAATAAAGTAGATACGTAATTAAACGAACTACATTGGTTGGATAACTATTACTATAATCAAGGTTGCGATCCTTATATAAACAACTGACCCATTATGTACACAAATTTGACAGTTTAAATTAAGCATTGTATAGTGTAGAAAAGGTAATTCATCCAGTATTTCGGTTTCATCCTTACTGGCAACTCATCACATACAGGCCAGAATATGGCGTGGACAGGGTTCAAACCTGGACACGTTTGCTTCGGAATATGGTGCTCTAAACACTGAGCCACCCTGTCGTAGATTACACACAATTTTCAGTTATATGCTAACTAATTCTTCTCGATTAACCTTTCCTTTAGGTGGAGTCTATATTGAATAATAAATAATAATAATAATAATAATAATAATTATTATTATTATTATTATTATTATTATAATCTAATTAAACGAACATTGGTTGCGCAGGCGATGATAACAATTATTATAATCAAAGTTGCGATCTTGACATAAATACATACAGGCTGGATGACTCAGCGGTTAGAGTAGCAGACTCTGAAGCAGATGTGCCCAGGTTCAAGTCCTGTCCGCGGCGCAAACTGGCCAGTAGGTGAAGAGTTTCCAATAAAGACGAAACCGGTCTACTGAATGAATTACCTTTTCAACACTATACAATTCTTAGTTTATACTGAAATAATGTATTTACTTATGAGTCAGGTTTTTATTTCAGGATCGCAACCTTCATTATGATAAAAGTACATACTCTACATTGGCATAAAGTGGTGAATTGTTTTTGTTTGCGTTTGCGCGTGTGCGCGTATAGATGATTTATAACAAATAATACAAATCTTAAAAATTTAAATAAGGCTACTTAGTAATTGAAGATTCTGTGCAGTGTAGTGGGCGGCAGGGTGACTCAGTGGTTAGAGCACCAGATTCCGCAGCAGACGCGCCCAGGTTCGAGCCCTGTCCGCGGCAATTTCTGTGCAGTACGTAATGAGTTTCCAATAATGAGGAAACCGGTCTACTGGATGAATTGTCTTTTCTACACTATACAATTCTTAGTTTCTACTGGCATATGTAAGTAATAAATGGTCAGGTGCTTATATCAAGACCCCAAACTTGATTATAATAATTGGTATCACCGCTCGCGCAACCAATGTTCGTTTAATTATAAAAAAATAAATGTTCGTTAGTAGATATGAGGAAAATGCATTGTTAGGCCCCGGCTATAAAGAAAGTGTTGTGCGACGTTACAAAGTAAACCAATGAGGTTACTGGGTATGCAGTTACTGTTGTAGAGGTTCCATACCTTTTAGCTAATGAGAGCCCCATAGATGTCAAATCAGATTCAGTCTCAGTGTGCCTATAGGAATGTGATAAGATAGTTTTCTCTTCCATATTTATTAATTTCATGCCTCCAATACCTTGAACCAAAATTATCGGAGTCCTTAAATTTACTATTAACCACTATATTAATCACACTTAAATATACATTTGATTAATCTAGTAATAGGCGAAGGTCTGTGTACTTCTTACACAACAATGCACCCGATTATATATTCTGGAAAGAGAATGGACGCAAAAAATAGAATTATTTAATTACCAGTTACTGAACGATCCCAATATGCACAAATAAAAACGCAAACTCGTTTTGAAGGCTTATATTTTGCAGATCAATATTTGTAAAACCGAACCAAGAAATAAAATGGCAAATGAAGCTTGCTTGAGAAATTCGCGCCAGACTGTCATTGAATACAGGAAACTCGAATTACGCACAATTCAAAAGTATATATACTGCAAAGTATTTAAACAAAGAATGTGTTAGAAATTAAACGAATATTTTCTTTTTTAATAATATTCGTTTCAATCAGCCACGGTCGTTTAACTTTACCAATAAATGCCAATTTAATTTTGCCGGAGAAAGCATCATCTTCTACACCTGCGAATTGCACCGCCTAGCTGTCCATCTCATTCAATTTAAACACCAATCTCATTTTATTTAACTAGTCCTCAAACTATATAACAAAACTACATCCAATTGCAACGCACTGGTGCGTTTCGACCTTCCATGATGATCATCGGAGTACGACGGAAAATTGACTAGCGAGGATCAAATCGTATTGCATATATATATGGAAAGCAAAATAAGATATGCGGCTCTCACCTCTAATAGTCTAGTCATTTTGCCGTCGTACTCTGATGATGATCATGGAAGGTCGAAACGCATCAGTGAGTTGCGAGTGGCGGTAGTTTTGTTATGTTGTTCGAGGACTGGTTAAATAAAATTGGATTGGTGTTTACTTCATTCACGAAAACTTGATTTAAAGAATTGTTACCACCACCCGTGCAATCAATTATTGTTCAATTGTATTGTTTATATAATTGTGTGGAGAAAGTTACAAACATCTAATGTTCGTGACTGCATAGAAATTGTGCAGCCGACATTTCCAGTCACGTACAATGTATGCGAGACTACTACAGGTGAGAGCCGCATATCTAATTTTGCTTTCCGTATATATATATATATATATATGCAATGCGGTTTGATCCTCGCTAGTCAGTTTGCCGTCATACTCTGATGATGATCATGGAAGGTCAGTGCGTTGTGACTGGCTGTAGTTTTGGTATGTTTTTCGAGGACTGGTTAAATAAAAAAACTTTTCTGATTTTCCGTTTTAGTTCTAATTCTTGCTTGGGCAGACTTGTAGGTAGATATGCGTTTGTATCTGTTTACGCGCCTGTGTGTGTATGTGTAATTATCGTTGTATTGCAGAGTGATGTCTGAGATCTGTTGATTCTTTTATTGATGAATTTAGACTTAACCAACCGTTCGCATTGTTGGCTTACATATGTAAATGCATGCGAATAAATATATTTTTTATATATGTGTTTGTGTGTATTATACGCAAAACTAGAATTACCCTCAACAAAACCAAAATTAAGAATATCTTTCTTTAAATTACATAAGAGCTTCCGAACGATATTGCATAATTTTCTGTCGAACAATGCTTACTAATTTCTGTCTTGAATGAGGATACCACATTTGCCACAAGTTGCGTATGATTCCTGTGCGTATTATGTCAACCCTGAAGATGAGACTGGAAATTCTGTCTTAAAAATTCGGATAAAGAACAATGGAAAATCTTGTTCCAACGTCATTTTCAGACAATCAGCTGATGAAAGGCTTAAAAAAGAAGGGAAAAGTGAGAACCCATCAATCGAGGCCAATAATCAGAGCACCTGATAATGATCAAAATTCAAGATTCTACCGAATAAGAAAAATGCGGTCAAATCCACAATGCTTACTAAGTTTATATCTTTATGACACACTGTTGTGTCAGTTGTATTAACCAATTTGTAACAAAATAAACATAAAATCAACGGTCTATTTTGGCTGAAAATGTGCTACGACGAATAAACTTTGGCCAAGAATATCAAACCAATAAAAGTAGAGCCGATGTTGCTAATAAGCATATTAAAATGAACTCTGGTGTAAATATTATTCTGGATAATACGTCAACGAGACGAAAACCTTGATTTATTAATACATTGCTACTTTGAAGAACAAATAATATGAATAAATGTAACATTCTGGGGATTGAAGTGGTCACTGTATACGGTTATTGATTTGTTTATCGATTATTGGTAAAATTTTAGGTTTAAAAATGGCGCCAGGTATATTGGTGAATATCGGGAAAACAAGAAGCATGGCCAAGGTTTATTCTATTATCCGGACGGATCAAAGTACGATGGGAATTGGGTGGATGACCTACGTTTCGGTTACGGCGTATACACCTACATAAATGGTGACACCTACGAAGGTGAGTGGCGAGATCATCAGAGACACGGGCGTGGAACGTACACTTATGCTAATTCTGGTCTCACGTTTGTTGGTATTTGGACACAGTCAAAGCAGAACGGTTACGGGGAATTGCTTCATCCGAATCAGAAATACGTTGGTTTCTGGAAAAATGGAAAAGTAAGCGGACTTCTTTCCCTACCAAACGTTTGTATACATTTGAAGACAAAAAGTAGTCATTATCCCAAATTAGAACTGTTCCGTATTCGCCATATAGAAAAATAGAGCTATATCCTTTTATATTTACAAATATGAAATTATACTTGTTTGTTTATTTTTTATAAAAATAACGAATAGTTCAATTAACTCATTTTTGTTAACATTAACAAGATTATTTTCATTAATGACCGCACTTTTCATTTAGAATTTTTTACACTAATGTGATAATGTCTTTTTCAACATCTCGTTGGTTACTTCGTATATTATAAATTAATAAAATAAAAGGAAAATTTTGTTTCAAAAGTTAGACCGTGAACAAAATAACTCTGTTTGCAATAGAAACGATCAAGTTTGCGAGCTTGAAGTAAACACCAATCCCATTGTATTTAACCAGTCGTCGAACAAAATAACAAAACCACCGCCAGCCGCAACGCACTGACGCGTTTCGGCCTTCCTTGATCATCATCAGAGTACGACGGCAAACTGACTATCGAGGATCAAACCGCATTGAATATACATGGAAATCAAATTTAGATATGCGGCTCTCACCTCTAGCAGTCTCGCATACATTGAACTTGACTGTAAATGTCGGCTGCACAATTTCTATGCAGTCACGAACATTAACTGTTTGCAGCTTTCGCCACATATACATATATAGGCAATACAATTTAAACAATAATTGATTGCGCGGGTGGTGGTAAAATTTTAAAAATCAAATTTGCGAGCTTGAGTAAACACCAATCTCATTGTATTTAACCAGTCGTCGAACAACATAACAGAACTACCGCCAGCTCGCAACGAACTTTGTTAGTGTTGTTCGACGATTGGTTAAATACAATGGGATTGGTGATTACTTCAAGCTCGCAAACTTGATTTAATGAATTGTTACCACCACCCGCGCAATCAATTATTGTTTAATTATGCAACAATCTGTCGCGCAAACCATTAGTACTTTAAAACAGTTAATTTGATAAATTATAGATAATATTTAAAACTTAATAAAATTGCATGAATGGACTGATTTTATAAGTCTTAGTAACACACAATGTTCATTAATTTAACCTGGATGCGCAATGTTTCTATTGCATTTACAAATACCATGACTGTATTTCATAGTTTTCATATAAAAACGCCGACCGTATTTCATTTATTTAAATCTAGGTTGCGATCTTGTTATTAACATCATTCCTTATATATATATATATATATATATATATATATATATATATATATATATATATATATATATATATACATTTATCAGTCTAAACTAGATGTTGTGTAATGTAGAAAGTGAAATTCATCCAGTAGACCGGTTTCATCCTTATTCGTAACTCTTCAAGAACTGCCCTGGATTTGCCGTGGACAGGGCTCGAACTTGTGCATATCTGATTTAACCACTGAGCCACCCTGCCGCAAACTATACAGAATTTTTAGATATATACTAAATAATGTTTCTCGATTAGACTTTTCATTAGGTGGAGCCTGTATGGTATACCTTTTCACCTTAAGTTCCAACTAGCCACTCCAAATAAGTCATTATAGAACAGATACCAAACTATCTGGTATAGTGGTACTGAGTTGAACGTGTGTAAAGTTAAACGAAGATAGGTTGCGCGGGCGGTAATAACAATTATTTAAATCAAGATTACGGTCTTAATATGAAAAATAATCCAATCATATATATATTAAATTGTCAGCATAAACAAAGCATTTCGTATTGTAGGTAAGGCAACTCGTCTATTAGATCAATTTCGCCCTTATTCGTAACACTTCATGTACTGTCCAGAATTTTCCACGAACAGGGCTCGAACATGGGCACGTCTGTTTCGGCGTCTTTGATTCAAACTATTGGGCCAAACTGCTACCCGCGCAACCAATGATCGTTTAACCATGCAAATATTGAAGTATTTAAACTTTTATTCGTTAACCCGAAAACCATGGAAGGCAAACATGATGCGTTCCGAAACGCGACATGTCCACTGGATACTCCTGAAAGCGAAAGGAGAGGATACGAAGCTCGCAGTTTGTAAAACTACAAATGATGCATATTTACATATAAGCTCAGAAAATTCTACCTTTATTGTTTAATGTCTTGCAATCTGTCAAAATAGGTTATTTGAGATAAATTAGCAGATTGAACGGTAACAAAATGGCTAACATCAATGGCAATACCAAATCAATGGTTATGCTAGCACGAGCTGTACATCTGTAGGTTGCAAAATTTCCTCATACTTGTTATTCTAAAAAAAGGCACAAATAGTCTATGTAAACGTTTTTTTCGTGATAATTCGATACTTAGTTTCAAATATGTTTATTAATCGGTCATTCAACTCAACAGAAATATATATATATATATATATATATATATATATATATGTGTGTGTGTGTGTGTGTTTGTGTGTGTATTACTAGTATATACGTAGTCGGATGTGTGATCAATTAATAAATGTATTCGAAATTGAGTTTCTAGACATCAGGACAGGCAACGTAGATACAGATTTGTTGAACTCTGTTCAGACAAACAAGGGTCAGATAATTCTCAACACTTAGAAGAAAATTGCACAGCCTAGCATAAGTCAAACGAACGTTTACTGCTTAGGGTCTTTGTTGCAATCTTAGCTTGCAGAAATACACACCATACCAGGCTAGATCACTGTCAGTCAAGAACAATTTATGCGATACTTCAAGAGGTGAAAGCCGCATAAATCGTTTTTCTTTCCATAAATGTGTATTGCGGTTTATCCGCGTTAGTTAGTTCGCCGTCGTACTCTGATGATGATCATGGGAAGTCGAAACGTGTCAGTGCGTTGCGGCTGGCGGTAGTCTTGGTATGTTGTTCAACGACTGGTTAACTACAATGGGATTGGTGTTTACTTCAAGCTCGCAAACTTGATTTAAAGAATAGTTACCACCACCCGCATAATCAATTATTGTTCAATTGTATGAGAAAAAGTTTCTAGTGAATAAATTCCGATTCGGATACGTTGTGACGTTCTCAAAGCAGTACCAGCGTTGTGCAGTTCGGCAGCCGTGAATTATTGACTAGCTCGAGATTGAAATGGATAATGTATCTTTTGGTTTAAGCGTCGCGAAACGACAAACAAAATCTGCTAGAATTGCATCATGCGTATTTTGGCGTGTGATCTGCTCCAGTCCAAAAGTGACAGCGACGCCAGTCGTCTTCTTTCTACTTATCTTTGGACTTAGTGTGTGTGTGTGTGTGTGTTAGAGTGGCGTGCTACGACATAATTAAATCACCATTGGTTACGTGGGCAGTGATAACATTTCATTTTAATCAGGATTGCGATCTTGGTTTGTTGTAATTTGGGGTAGAAAATGAAGCCATATGATCTCCACCTAAAGGAAATAAATAAATAAATAAGAGTTCCTAATCAGGACGACACCGGTCTACTTGGTGAATTTCCTTTTTCCACACTCTATACTACTTAGTTTATAACAATGGGTCAAGTGTTTATATCTAGACCGGAAACTTGATTATAATAACTGTTATCACCACCCGCGCAACCAATGTTCGTTTAATTATATAAATGTTAATTTCAATACCACTTCCCCATGTAGTGTGGTGTCTGTTCAATAATGACAGATTGGGGATGGTTAGTTGGAACTTTGGGTCTAAATAGATGCTATGTGAGCTCCACCTAAAGGAAAACTAGACTAACCAAGTTACATTAGTTAGTATATAACTGAATATTGTGTGCAGTGTAGTGTGCGACAGGATGGCTCAGTGGTTAGAGCACCAGATTCCGAAGCAGACGTGTCCAGGTTAGAGCCCTGTCCACGGCAAATTCTGGCCAGTACGTGATGAGTTCCCAATCAGGACGAAACCGGTCTACTGGATGAAGTGCCTTTTCTTCACCGACGTCAGATAAAAAGTTAAGATTTACCACCGGCTTGGCTAATGCTTCGTTGAATACGCAATGAAATTTGATATTTTCCCTTAAAGCATAAACAGACTTTGCTCTACAGGTCTCCATTTCTGGCCCATCTTCAGTAGTTTTTTTCGTTTTTTCCAACCTGCACGACTCAGCTTTCATTGTGACCCAGTTTGTAATATGCAAAACAATGATGCCGTTTTGACATAAGTTTGTGTTTTCAGATCTCTACGAATGCACATTTCCTGGTTCATTGCAGTCATGTGGAAGTTATGTGTATTTAATTTAGCGATTTTATGTATTATTAATTATTAAATTCTTTTCTGATATTTGAAGGCAATCACGCAAAATTGACCACGAATATTTTGTAGTTTTAACATTATGCAAACAGTAAATTGTCTAGACCATTACGTTTCTGATGCCAGGAAATCTGGCCTGAACCGCTGGTATACAATTAATAGTTAGAAATAGCATAACTTGCACATTTATTCGACAAATTGTCAAAACAATGCTCGAAATTCAACGAAATGTTTTTCTATCATCCACCTGCTTGGCTGGAAATCGTAAGGAACCAATCATAATTTGTTGTAAAAAAATAATATGGCGTCGTTAGACTGATAAGAAAGTAATTTGATATTTGTTTCCGAGTTGCAAATTGAAGAAGATGTCACTCGCGACATTCTCGTTTTGAGGCTATGAAAACAAAAAATATTCTTGCGTAGGTATGTATGTAAATATATTTTTGCGCTAGTGCTTATTTTACTGAATTCCTTTTTCATTCCAATGCGAATTTTTTATCGTTAACTTTTTAACTATCTTCAGGGACGTAAAATTTGAATCTTAACCTTAAAATAACACCGAATGCCAACTCGTAACTGACTTTGCATTTGATAATCACTTTAACAGCGATATCTGGTAAAGACACGAATGAGGCTTAAAAGATACCCCTTGTATGTGGAAATCCGTTTCCTGTTTAAAGTATCCACGATATGCCTTCGCAGGTGGTACATTTTCACTATCAGTACCAAGAAGACCTGGTTGATCCTCATTTCCAAGTACACGTTGAGTTCATCTTCGAAGTTTTTCGGTGCTGATTCGTCTTCTCAATACGAAGGCTTCCTCATTGTTCGTGCTAACCACTGGCAACCAGGTGCGATCTAATCTAGGTTGACTGGCAACGTTTCGATACCTCATTCCTAGAACCTTCACTGGGCCTCTAATAACACACGTTACAACGCTGACAACACCAGATTTAAGCAAATGTTCCGTGTGCAAATTTAAATTGCCATGCTTCTTTGCCTCAGCGATTGAGCGACCAGCTAATTGACCAACTAAAATTAAACATCGTATGTTGGCACAACTTTTAAGAGGTCGACATGCATAAGGTGTCTAGCCCTTTTTTAGCCGGTGGATCAGACTCTTAATAACTTGAACCAACGAGCAAAGCAAGCTAAACGGATTCTTAGAGCCGAATGTTGGAAACACCTTTATAAATTGAGCACGTTTGCCGTATAAGATACTAAATTGAAAAACTTGTGTTAAATGAGAAAGAACAATCGTTTCGTTTTGCAAATTATTAGTTGTTTCTCATGGTGAACAATAAAATGCTATTCTACGCGGGTGCGCCAATTTCGACAAATATAATAAAGTTGAGTTTGAACTATTTTATATGAGGGCTCGATGCATTTTTGCTCACCGGGATCGAGCTGCCTGAGTATTGCCCATCAAGTCATCCCATTTATTAAGAAAATTAAGAAAAATGAGAATTAATTGCTGTTTTGGTTGTATGAAAATTGCGTTTTGAAATCCTTTTGCAGAAAGGTAACGGAAATGGTGAATATATCTATATTTATGATTTTGTGTTTGCTACTTTCTATGCAATAGTAGCAACTTGTGTATATGTAAAATCTTTCCAAAGTTAATTGATGTGTGTTGATTTTGAACTATTCCCGAAAGCATCTCTGCATCAACAGTGTGAAATGTTAGTCCCGAAGAACCATCCGAGTTAGAAGTACGCGATGCAATCCTACCTCTTAAGCGCCGCAAAGCCGCAGGCCCCGATGATTTACTTGAGTGATTGTTTAAGGATGGTGGCGATATAATTTTAGGAGCGTTGACCAAACTTTTCATACTATATGGAATGAGGAAACCGTACCACTTGACTGGAATGAGTCGACCATTCACATCTTCAAAAAAGGCAATCGTAATTCGTGCGATAACCATCGTGGTATAAGTTTGACTCCGTTCGTATCAAGGTTATTTGCTTCGATTATCCTACGTCGTCTTAGCGCTTCAGGTGAATCACAAACAAGAGAAGAACAGGCCGGATTCCGCGCAGGACGAGGTTGTATAGATAATATTTTTACGTTAAGGCAAGTTCTCGAACAGAGACATTTATATCACCGTCCCACAAAAGTCGTCTTTTTAGACTTCAAGGGTGCATTCGATTCGGTGGATCGCAATGTTTTATTCCATATCTTGTCGAAAAGCGGTGTGCCCACTAAATTTAGTAATATTATACGAGCTCTCTTCACAAATACTTCTGGTCGCGTAAAGGTCTACAACGAATTAACGCATAACTTTACAACCAGCAGTGGTGTTCGTCATGTTTGTCCACTTTCCCCATTTTTGTTTAATTTTGTAATCGATGCTATTATGAAAAACACTCTCCCACGCATTCAGGACGCTGGAGTTGAAGTTCTCCCGGGAGATAAACTAGTCGATCTTGACTATGCTGACGATATCGTACTATTATTTGACAATCAGCATGCATGCCCAGACCACCTTAAATAGATTAGCAGACGGTGTTCCGTCTTTCGGTATGAAATTCGCACCCTCTAAATGTAAGATACTTTTACATGATCACCCACCACTCATACCAACGTTGCGACTGCAGAATGAAGATCTTGACATAGTAGACAGATTTACATATCTTGGGAGCTCTATCAATAACGTAGGCAATATGTCCGACGAGGTGAGAATACGGATCGCGAAAGCTAGAGTAGCTTTCTCGAATCTTCGTCATTAATGGAGAAACGCGAATATTTCACTTTGCCTTAAAGGTCGTGTTTACATCGCATCTGTACGCGCAGTCTTACTATACGCTAGTGAAACTTGGCCTCTTAGAGTTGATGATCTGAGACGCTTACAGGCATTCGCTCATCGTTGTTTGAGAAGTATAGCACATGTTGGTTACCAACAACGAATAACTAACGTTGACATCCGTAGACGTATTTTGGATCTGACAATAAGTGCTCGTCTTTAGAAAAGCAAATAAGGCTCCATCAACTTCGTTGGCTCGGTCACGTTTTGCGTATGCCCTCATCCCGATTGCCCAATAGAGCTCTGTTCTCTCATCCAGCACCAAATTGGCGTAAGAAACAAGTTGGGCAGATTTTGACATGGCAGAAACAATTAAAGTCACTTACATCCAAATTGGGTAGTATAGGATCCACTCGTCTGCCGGGATGGGGTCCTCGTGCGCATCACAGTTCTTGGTTAGAAACCCTTAGCGATATGGCAGCGAATCGACCTCAGTGGCGATCTTGTTGCAAATGTATAGTAGAATCGTCTTCGTAACTTTCTTTTATTAGTATGGCAAAGTTAGCTGCGAGGTTCGGTTTGTTTATGACGTGATACGGTGAAATCCGCAAGGAAGCTGTGTTGCTGATGTCGCCTTGCCGAATGCTAACTTGGCCATAATGGTGTTGTGGAGAGGTTTAGTTTGCCTCATTTCTGTGAGTTATCCTGATAAATTTACTCTTAGTAGCAAAGTATTCCTTCTCTCTCTCTCTCTCTCTCTCGTAAATCTCAATAATAATTTGTCTAAATTGACTTATATACTTTTTTTCACTCCTTATGGTTATATGGTAGTGAAACATTAGTCACTTGACTTTTGTGTGGCTGGAAATGATGATGATGATGATGATTTTAGGTGAGGGCTCGATGCATATTTGCTCACCGGGATCAAGCTGCCTGAGTTTTGTCCATCAAGTCATCCCATCTAATAAGAAAATTAAGAAAAATGAGAATTAACTGCTGTTTGTCGTTGTTTGAAAATTGCGTTTTGAAATCCTTTTGCAGAAAGGTAACGGACATGGCGAATATATCTATATTTATGATTTTGTGTTTTCTACTTTCTATGCAATAGTAGCAACTTGTGTATATGTAAAATCTTTTCAAATTTAATTGATGCTACTCGTGTGTTTTTACCGACGAGTGGATTTTTTAATTTCTCAATGATCATAATTTTAGATGGCTGATAGATAAAAGATGCATCGGATTGATGCTTCGTAATTTTTATGTACAAACATGTTTAATTTTACTTTTTCATTAACGCTCTTATAATCAATAGGTTAGCGGAAGAGGTAAATACGTATTTCCGCATTTAAATTGCCAACAATCAGGAGAATATATGGCGCTGCGACCAGTAAGTGCTTAAATTATGTATATTTTTCTATGAATAAGGTAAAGATAACTAATTACATCATTCTACTTAGTCATAATACAATTTAATCAATTATTTAACATATTAGATGGTCAATTTCACTTGAAGAAGTGATATTGCATTGACGTAATATGTAATATGTAATATATATATATATATATATATATATATATATATATATATATATATATATATATATATATATATATATATATATATGAGGGGGGGGAATGTAGGTTTTTGTTTCAGTAGAAACTACACATTGTAAAAGCTAGCAAATGCAGTTCGTCTTGTATTTAGTCGTTAGTAGTTCTCAGAATTTCCAAAGCCGAGTTTCGAACTTTGGCGCACTGGATTCACAGCCTTGCAAACGATCCACTGCACCTACGAAGTTACGCACAACATGACATTTTAATTTCCAAATATCAAGTTACATTCACCTTTTCTTCAGTTGGAGCCAACTTGGCACTGCCTTCGTCCTCAATTCTCGAATATTCACCCTCATTTGCAGTTTTTTTCATACATATTATTTTTATACGAATTAAGCATTCCGTTCGATAAAAACGACATTTTTCAAGCAGATCAGTTTCGCCAAAATTTAGGAATTTTTCACATTCTTACCACAAATTCCGCAGCTGGAGCTCGAAACGGATCTCGAACAGGAGACAGTTTCCTTCAAATCGTTGCAACTAATTCATTGTGCCATCAAAAACCCTCGATTTATTTGCCGATTGCATATTCATACCTTCTTATGTATGACAAGCTTTTATTCACATTAAAATGATGACAAATAACACACTAATTTCGACGAAATTGTAGAAAAAATCTAGCGTTTACCTCTCACGCTATTGTTCAATGCATAATTGGCAGTCCTAGCTGAACTCCATGTGCTAAAAACACCGTTGTTGTTTATATAATTAAACGAATATTGGTTGCGCGGGCGGTGATAACAGTTACTTTTAATCAAGGTTGCGATCTTGATATAAACACCTGACCCTTTAAGTACAAACAATTTGTCAGTATAAACTAATTATTGCATAGTGTAGAAAACGCCATTCATCCAGTAGCTCGGTTTCGTAATTATTGTGAACTCTTCAAGTACTGTCGAGAGTTTGCTGCGGACAGGTCTCGAACCTGGGCACATCTGCTTCGGAAACTGGTGCTCTAACCACTGAGCCACCCTGCGGCAGTGTGGAAAGGCATTTCATCCAGTAGACCGGTTTCGTCCTTATTGGGGAACTCATCACGGAAAATTCTGGACAGAACGTGATGAGTTCCCAATATAGGACAAAAGCGGTCCACCGGATGACTTGCCTCTTGAACTCTATACAGTGCATAGTTTATACTGAAAAATATATATACATAAAGGGACAGGTGTTTATATCAAGGTCGCAACCTTGATTACGGTAACTACTACTACTAATAGTACTAATACTGATAATAATACTAGTACTACTAATACTACTCGTACTATTAATTTTATTACCAATACAATTAATGGGAACAAAACTGCCAATATTAGAGTAAGTTTTGTTCCAAATCTCACAATTTGCGTTCACCTTATATCGTTTGAACGACGTCTTTATGCAAAATGCAGATGCACCTGGCTGCATATACCTTCCGGTGACCAGATATAAATCAATTTTCGAGATTTTTTCGTTTTGAATTAAAGTTAAAATTGGTAAATTCGAGTCTGATTGGCTGGATTTATTAAATGAATCCTGTATAAAACATAAAATAGTTCAAAGTATTCATCCTAGAATCAACAAACATTCAAACGGATTGGCAACATACTGAAGTGGACAAAACAGATGCGCTAACGGCGACAGAAATTTCCAAACAATATGAGCGTTCAACACTGCAATCCACACTTGCGCTGTTACCAAGCGAAGAACACAAATTTGCGCAAAAAGTTGAAACGAAAGACTACACTCGGGCAAATAACACTCGTTCACGTAACAGAGAACAATGCGCACAATTGGTTAATTCTCAAACCATCAATACAATAATGACCAGATCTCAGACATCACTTTGCAATACAGTGAGAAGGATCTTTACATGCAAACAGGCACGCACACACAAATGCATACACACATGCAAATCAGCCAAAACAAGAAATAGAAAGCCCTGTCCTATTTGTTGCCACACACATATTCAAATGAAAAATTAGAATGTGTATAAATAAAAGATTGTAGAGCGAAGTTTAGTATTCTCGAAATAAATGGCCATTATCCAGTTTGTTATTAATGTGTTTTTATTCATTATTAGAAATATATATATATATATATATATATATATAATATATATATATATAATTTCTCAATATGAACTAAGCATTGTATAATATAGAAGAGGCAGTTCATCCAATCTAACGGCATGCTCTGACTGGTGTTTTGCTGGCTCAGTGGTTAGATTCACAGTTCCTGAAGCAGACGTGCCCAAGTTCAAGACCCGCCCGCGGCATTTTTTAATGTCCCCTTGTAACGTTCCAAAAAGTACGAAACAGGTCTACTGGATGGATTGATTTGTTCTACGTTGCACGATGTCTATTTTATCCTACGAAATGTTTAAATAATGGGATTGGCGCTTATACCAAGTTTCCAAACTTCACTTAAATAAATCCTTTCTGTTTGCGCCTCTAAATCTTGTGAATATGCACATTTGTAGATAATTTAGCTATAATGGAGTAGCAAGTGTTATTTCAATCTGCCAAAACTACTTTTTATCCTTGCACATTAGAAAACTGGGTAAAATTTCACACAAGTTTTCAATTCAAAAGAATTTAATTTTTTTTGATATTGATATTTTTCAATAATACATCATCCCACAATTTTACGTAGGAAAATAAATAGCAAAAGCTGACGACATTCCTCACATATAACGAAAATGCTTAAAATTGGATTGATTTTGTCCCATCTACTAGTACTACTACAACTACAACTAAAAATACTATTATTATTATTATTATTATTATTATTATTATTATTATTATTAATAATAATAATAATAATAATACTGATACTAATATTCCTATTAATTTTAATACAATTAAAACTACAATTAATACTACTACTACTACTACTACTACTACTACTAATAATAATAATAATAATAATAATAATAATAATAATAATAATAATAATAATAATAATGCTACTTCTACTACTTTTAGTGCTGCTAATTTAATTAATGTTATTAGTACTACAAATTCTAATACTAATGCCAATACTAATTCTGATATAACTAATACTAATACTAATTTTACTAAAACTGGTACTGCTGCTCTTACTAGTATTACTACTAGTACTATTTATATTGTTTTTATTACTATTAATATTAATAATTCTGTTACTATAGCTTTAACTATTTGTACTACTAATAATGTCACTGCATCTAGTACGACTTCCTTGTATGTTGCTACATTTGATACTTACAATAATATTACTATTACATCTATTAAAAATGCTACTCGTTGTATCAATAATCTAGCTTGTACTAATCATAATTTAATTATAGTCTGTCAAATGCTAAAATCCGAGTAAACACACCTGAAAATAGGATAAGTAGTGACATTATTTACTTTCTTATCGTCTAATTGATTGCTTTGCTTAAGCACTGAAATATCCCAGTAGAATTAATGCATATATCTGTTAAACTTAGACTAACGAGGAACTCGCAGAAGGCGAAGACCCTGAAGAGGCAATTGTGCCTCGATGGAAGGGCATAAAAATTGAGCCAATTAGCCAGAGCGACATAATACCACCTCCGATGACTGCGGAACAAGAAGAAGAGCAACAGGTGTCAGGCATGGCAGCAGGTGACCTCGACGATATTATGTCTCGAGACGAACCTCTTGAAGACTATCAACAAGCAGTTGAAGATATTGGCCAGCCGCTTGAGTCTGAAGGTGAGAACAACTTGTACTTTGCTTTCCATTAGAAGCAAACACGTGCTAGTTGACTATCTAAAATCTGTTTATTTATTGCTTTCAAAAGTTAGTAAAGACCAGCTTGGTGAGCTGCCAAATGTTTGCTCGTCCTGAGGGAGTCGAAGTTATGCATGTTGAAATAATTGATATCATTTACGTTTGGCAATCTTTTGTGATTTTAATTAATTTTTCCCAATAAATGAGAATGTTTTGGATATACTAATTTCAGCATACACATAAAATCTGTTCATAGACATTCATTTAAAAAGGAAGCAAGTTACATACTGAACAGATGAGTTATTTCTGTAGCCCATAAACTGACTTATTATAAAAAAATATATTTTGATTTAAAAAGGCACCAAGGCGCCTGGAGACAGGCAAATGAAACAAATTATGATTGGATGAGTTACTTATGTATAAAAGCATTTAACTACAATTAGAGAATCACATTTGCCATAATTTGTACTTCGAGAGTAGTTTCCTGCGCGCTACTACAAGTCGGCTGTTGGGTTTGGAGGGAGACATCACAAAGTCGAAAGTCGATAGGCAAACAGGAAATACGCAGTCTGCTTTTTTAACGCGAATACATGATGGATGTTACGAGTTTTTAAGCTCAAGAAAACTGTTGACAGATTAATTTGAGCTTCACAAAGCCGGTTTCTAACCGGTATACCAGCAAAGTTTATATTCGCAGATTCCTTTCGCAGTGAATTACGCTGTCCATCTGTCCCACATTTTTACTCGTTATAAGGCGTATTGGCGGCTCCCACTGATGTGTCGCCTGTAAGCACGAAAGTGATGTGTAATTGAGATTATATCCTGTGTTTATGCTGGCTTTGGGCCTCTCTTTCCGGTCATAATTGAACTAACTTCTTACGAGGTGCGCAGAGTCTAATTCATAACTCGATATTGTGCCTGTGTTTGGATGCAGTTTGTCTTATTTTGTGCTGTGACCTGTGTTTCACATATGTGTCATAAAATTTGGTTCAAGATAGCTGTTTACGATTAAACAAAATTAATTGCAAGGGTGGTGGTAACAATTATTTAAATCAAGTTGGCGAGCTTGAAGTAAACATCAATTCCATTGTATTTAGCCAGTTGTCGAAAAAAATAACAAAACTACCGCCAGCCGCAACGCACTGGCGCGTTTCGACCTTCCATGATCATCATCAGAGTAGGACGGCAAACTGACAAGCGAAGATCAAACCGCATTGCATATATATGGAAAGCAAAATTAGATATGCGGCTCTTACCTCTAGTAACAATTCTTTAAATCAAGTTGGCGAGCTTGAAGTAAACATCAATTACATTGTATTTAGCCAGTTGTCGAAAAACATAACAAAACTACCTCCAGTCGCACGCACTGACACGTTTCGACCTTCCATGACGGCAAACTGACTAGCGAGGATCAAACCGCATTGCATATATATAGAAATCAAACTTAGATATGCGGCTCTCACCTCTAGTAGTCTTGTATACACTGAACTTGACTGGAAATGTCGGCTGGACTATTTCTATGCAGTCACGAAAATCAACTGTTTCCAGCTTTCGCCACAAATGAATATATAGACAATATAATTATACAATAATTGTTTGTTCGGGTGGTGGTAACAATTCTTCAAATCAAGTTTGTGAACTTGAAGTTAGCTGTTTGCTAATAAAGTCGTTTTGAACACTCTCGGTTGTAAATTGACTCAACAGATTTTTTCCCTATCATCGCCATTTTCTTGTCTCCATATCGACAGATCGATGATAAACACTGCGTTAGTCTGAAAGTTTTCAGTCTGGCATCTGAATTGAATATGATAATCTAGCCTATTAAAATATTTAGGTAAGAAGTTAATTTTCACAAGTTCATTATTCAGAACGAAGGTGTCATTGATATATCTAAGGTATGTGTGGCAATATCAATGGATAGACAAGTGCGGTTTTGATATCTCCAGGTAATGCAAAATTCACTTGCTACCTGACTTCCTGTTGATACGCCTTGCGTCATTGTAGGAAATTGTGTAAACTTGAATCGAACCTGGAATGGAATTCTGGACAAACAGCTGTAAGGAAGAAAGAAGCATTTCTTTATCATACGCATCAATATTTTCATTCCAAGCGAATACAAATTTCCAAAGCAGAAAATAACGAGGAGCTAAAAATTGAAGAAGCTGTTATTTGCGAAGTCTACTTTCAATTATCAAGTTAGAAATTTGTGCATTTGGGTATGTACTTAATGATGTGTGTAAATATGCATGTATTTACGTATGAATTTATCCGGGCATGCGTGCAATTAGGTGTGCATGCATTTATGTATGTGAGTTCTTATTTATGTATTCACGTATGTTAATATGTATGCTGGTATGCGGGAATGGTTTAATGTGTGCATGTATTTATTCGTAGTATATGACAAATGGCCTTATTATCCTGAAGCGTTTATTTTCTCAAATTTTGTTTTTTTTGTTTAAGTTGATTTATTTTCTTTATTAAATTTGCTTTTGATGAAAATCTTCCCGTCGTGTTTCGGCAGCTATGCAAATCAGCAAAATTTTTTCCGAAGTTAGTAAATACTTGTATTATTTCGAAATTTGACTTAGTTTATATGAAAATTGACATTTCACATAATAAGTACGTTTCATTTGTGTTAAATGACACCTTTAAACTATTAATTATTCGCCTTAAATTATGCTCTGACGAGTAATAACATTGACAAGTTGTCATATCATCATCTAAAATGTTGTCACGTTTTACAAAAATTATAACTTGCACTTCAGCAATCGAAGCGTAAGATGACAAATCGCGATGGCGACTGCAAAGAACGCAACAAGATCATTTCATCACAAAGTACACCTGCAATGCCGATATTGTCCACCTGACTGGTTGAAGTGATTCAAGCTACGCACACTCTTCAGATCAAATGGAAATGCATCCGTTACCTGATTCATCCGTTTAATCAAGCCTTTTAGACACCGGACCTAATAATGTATTTGCGAACATAACTTTTTTCAAACAAAACGCTTCCGGAAATTTCCTCCATTTCATTATATACCTATTTTAATTACTGTTGAATTTGCATCAAATTCGATTTTGTACTGATGTTTTTCCAAAAGTATTCCCTTGGCTACCTAAAAGTCAGTGAGAGCTCATTGTAGTTTATGAACACACTATGGAAATGTGTACAGGAAAATAAATTTTTCTGGTGATGAAATGTACCTTTTTCATAATAACATGGCTTATTTTCATCGCGGTTATGGAAAATTAACGCTAGCTGTCAAAATAATTCGGGAACCAGTATATTTTTCATTTTCTGCTCAAGTACCTACACATTAATATACATATCTATCTATCTATATATATATATATATATATATATATATCTGACAGTAATTGAAGAGCTAACAATAAGGACAAAACCGATCTACTGGATGAATTGCATTTGCTACCTTATGCAATGCTAGGCTTATACAAACAGTATATATATATATATATATATATATATATATATATATATATATATATATATAAATTAATTCTGATTGAAATCTAATATATATATTTGTATATATGTATATATATATATAAATATATAGTCGGTATAAGCCAGCATTGCATAAGGTAGGAAAATAAATTTATGTGGTATACCGGTTTTGTCATTAGTAATAGTCTTCAATTACTGTCAAATTTTCTGCGGACGGAGCTTAAACCAGAGAACAGCTGTCTGGGTGTCTGGAACCGTATTTTGTGCATCAACCTGCTGCATACTACACGCTATCTTAAGTTGTATTCACCTTAGATTCTGTTACTTGCATATTTACGTATATCCCTGTAGGCCAACTCACAATATTATCGGTCTGTGTGTAAATAGTTTTTTTGCTAAATAATATAGAAATGCATATATATTAATAAGTGTGGTCTTTTATGCATACCTACTATTTATTTTCTATTCAATCTCATATTATTATCCACTAATGGTTATAACTTATTTTATGCCTGCGTTTTTTAGACGCGCCAATTAAAATGTATGCCTTTAACAGTAATTAATTAATTAAGCATTAAAGTCATCATCCGATGGTTCCAACAACGAAGATTAAAGAATAATGCGTATTTCAAATATACATTAATTAATCTCAATATTAACTAACAAAACAGAAAATATAAAGAACAATTACAGAAACCGACTAAAGTACGTTTAAACATTGTCAAATAAATAATAAATAGAATAAGTAATACCATTAAATAAAATTTAAATGAAATTTATAACGCCACGCCCTTAGAGTAAATATCGATATTGGATTTTAAAAATTTTAAACTAAAGCATTAAATCTTAGAAATCAGAGAGTAAAAAATGAAAGGAGTATGGTCAAGTTAAGTTTTAATATAGAATATATATATATATATATATATATATATATATATATATATTATGAATAAATCGAATTAAAAGAAAATACATAAACAAAGGAGTAATATCAGTACAGTCAAAGAACCTTCTGATAAATTAAATGGAAATTAAAGTATTTTTTAAATCCAGTTTGCGAGCTTGAAGTAAACACCAATCCC
>JAQBSW010005397.1:0-57865 GCA_029291075.1 Eudiplozoon nipponicum | reverse complement strand
AAACCTTTTGACTGATATAATTTATCTGTCGAGGGATTCACAATGTTGTTGTATGATATTCCTATTACATATATATATATATATATATATATATATATATATATATATATATATGGTGTATACACGAATATATAATATGGATATAAATATATTTATAAAAGATTTGAGAAGAACCCACATGGTTGCTTATAAGCGAATCTATATATGCATTAGATACAGCGTGTGGAAGTATATATAAATGGATTTTTTTATTAGATGTGGGTATATATTTAATTATAAAGAAATTAATAAAATTTAAATAAATACAAAATATTACTAATTCATAAAATATATGTACATGGTTTTGATGCAGACATTTAAATGGAGAAATTAAATTGTACTGATATAATTTATCCGTTAAGGGACTGACAGTTTTGCTTGTATGACATTCATATCCTCTATATATATATATATATATATATATATATATATATATATATATGATGGATATATAAATATTTATAAAAGATATGGAAAACACCCACATGGTTGTTTATATTCTTATCTATATATGCATAAGATTTAGCGTGTGGAGGTATATATAAATGGATGTTTTCATAAGATGTGGGTGTATATATAATTATAAATAAGTAAATAAATAAAATTTAAATAAATATAAACGATTGCAAATAATATATACATATATGTGTGGTTTCGACATAGATATTTAAATGGAGAAATTAATTTATACAGGATATAAGTTTTAATGTGCCTTTGGTTGAGAGACGTATTGTTAGTGTTGGCTCTGTATTCGGTCCTGTCAAAACCATAGAATAATACTATATATTCTTTCAACAGTTTTATTAACCTCTCTCTCTGTCAATAACTTATTGCCAATAGGATTGGATTACGTAAACTAGGGTATTTGAGTATTACTGCAATATTGAAATCAAAATTTTTGTTGATCTTTCTATGCGTCCGGAACAGCAATTAAAAAAATATTGACATCATGGATAGGCGTGTATGTCAATCCATTAGGTTTGCTTATAGTTATTCGATAAATGTCACTTTAGCAGAATACACATGTGTTTATAAGTGGTTGTGCGCGGGGAGGGGGACAGATAAATTTTTGTATACATTTGAGTATCAGAGACTATGTATGAAGACCGGATATTAGGAAGACAATTAAAAAATACTTTTAGAATTAAAATATATATATATATATATATATATATTGAATGAGGATACCATCATTTGGCAGCACAAGTTGTGCTTTCTTTATTCCTGTGCGTATTAGTCAACCCTGAAGATAAGATTCGAAATTGTCTCGAAACTAGAAAAGGAACAATAGAAAATCTTGTTCGAACGTCATTTTCAGACAATCAGCTGATGAAAGGCTTAAAAAAAATGGACAAGTGAGAACTCATCAATCGAGGCTAATAATCAGGCCACCTGAAAATGTACAAAATTCAGGAGTGCTTTCAATTGTCCCGCACAAGAAAAATGCGGTCAAATCCACATCCAGAATAAGTACATATTTTCGCGTGGCAAATTTTTATAAACTTCAATATATATTGAATAGTAATTATTAAATAAACATTGTTTATAATGGCAAAGGCAATTCAACTGAACATTAATTGACGCATTTTACAATAATGATGAAAGCGGTCAACCTTATAAAATGTAGCTAATATCTTGGGCAATATATAGAATAAATACTTTGCCGACAAGCTTTAATCAGCTATGACGGACGGCACGGTGTCTATTGTGTAATGAGAAAAATAGGGTGGCTATTTATATCTTTATGTTGAAAGAGGTGCTAATCCGACTCCACTTAAAAGAAAATAGAACCAAAAACATACGTTGGTACATAACAAATGTGTGCAGCGTGCGACAGAGTTTGCGCATAGAATGAGTGCAAGATTTAGAAGCAAATGTATCCCGATTCTATTCACAATTGTGTCAAATATCGGCAATAACTTGATGAGTTCTCAACATGGGCAACTTATGCAATATTGTTGCTAACTTACGCAATATTTACTTGTAACAGATCACGTACACTTAATCAAAATTCTGTCCCAAAATCTCAATACAATATCAGCTTCCAAGTTCGCATAGTGTTTCTTCAATAATGGCAAATAGGGGATGGCTAGACAGAATTTGAATTTGAAGGACATGCCAAACAGGCTTCAGTAGAAGGAATGGCACGCAAAAACCTTTAGAAATATAACTAACAATTTTGGTGCGTAGCAAGGGTGACGTAGTGAATAAGTAAAAGACTCCAAAACAAATTTGCCTCAAATCTAATCCGTATCATGGCAAATTATGTGAAGTATTTGAGCAATTACAAACAAGGACCAAATGTTTAATTGATACTGGTAACAAATAAGCAATCCAAATCCAACCATGAATTTCAATTCAACATCACGTTCCCAGGTAACACAGTGGATGTTCAACAATAACACATCCGGAATGATTATTTAGAAATATTGGTCAAAAGAGATGTCAAATTAGCTCCACCTGAAGGGCAGATTAACCAAAAAAATAACTTTGCTTATAGTTGAAATTCGTGTATTTCATGGCAGGGGCGGCGAAGTTAATATTTACAAATGGACAGTGGTAAAGACGAAACAGGTATATTTGAAGAATTGGAATTGATACACCATGCAAATTTTTGTTAACGCTATATATATATATATTCTAAGTTGTTCATTAAAAGAGAACAGACATCCAACGAATCATATCAATAAAAAACACGCAATTATGAAAATCAATCATAGCAAACTACTTAGTGCTCTATATTACTAAAATTTAACGCACAATAGATTATAGACCTTGTGTAAACAAAGGATGATGGTGAGATAACCAGGTTTACTATTCCACACATGTCTATATAATATAAGGTTTTTTGTTCTCCAACAGACATCTTGCTAAGTTCAAGGCAATCAATAAAAACCTTGAGTGTTAGCAATGCTTGATTTTTTCAAGACGATAAAATGCACTTAAATGGACTCGCCTTGTGAAATCACATGTTTTTGCGCATAGAATTTCTAAGTTATATGCTGAAATTTTAGAAAATTGGCATGTGAAATAATTCTAAACTCTTTTGTGATATAAGTTTGCACTTAATGTCATTGTAAATGAAAAATGGAGCCCAATGTGGCCGAATTATTAACGAACTTCTTTAAAGATTTTAATCCACTGCGATTCAAACAAAAATCAATTATAGAAATGCACGAAGGAAACACGGCTAGAAAGAACCGTTGAAAGACCGTGAAATTATTTTAGACAATACATATGTTAGCTTAGTCTGGGAAAATGTATCTCATTATTACAAATAAAGAACTATCAGAGAAGACTAAGCTTCACCAGAAAAACTTAGAACAACATTCAATTTTGTGGAAACAATGTATCCTACACAAAAAAGTCGTCCTCATATGACACTTTGATGACTAGGAAAAGTTCAAGCAAGTAGATTAAAGTAGATTTAAGAAAACAGTGTTAGCAAACATGGCTTGTTATTTTTTCTGGTTACGGGCCACAATTGGTTTTCCATACAGGCAAATATTTTTCCCAGTATTATCGAAATGGTTTACGATAAACATGCCGGTACGACTTGTTTTGTGTGGACGGAATTTCTTTGGATACGAGCCAATATAACTATACAATCCGAACGATAATTTCGATTTCCGTTTAAAATACTTTACCAGTGTGAACCAAAAAATTCACTTTTAAATATATGTTAGGTAAATAAAGTATACACTAGCATATAATTTATTGTTTTTATGCATTTTCAGCAAAGCGCATTGCTCGATCCACGAACGGAAGTGATTTTTTTAAACAAATGACATATTTGCTAAGTTGGCTTGGTCAGCAAATTATACGCTATAAAATAAATAAAATTTAAATGGACGAATTATAATGATTCGACTCCAAATTGTGCAAGCTATGCAGCAGCCGCCAAACATTAAATGCACATTTTCGACCAAAATATAGTGGTTAAAGGACGTAATACCGGCTCCTACTGATGACTCGCCAGTAAGCACGAAAAGAATGTGCATGAGATTTTATTTTTCGTTCATGCTGTCTTTCGATAATCCTTCTGGTCACAACTGAACAAATTTGTTACTTGGTTCGCAACACCTAATACATACTTGCATATATATTAGTTCTCCGCAGCAAACAGTATTTAACTGTTATATATTGAATTGAATGATGTCATGCTTATCGTGAAATGTGATAACTGATATCGATCAAGACCAGTGTGTGTGGATTTACTGGAGTAACGGGTGTTCAGAAATAGTTGTAATTCCCAATTTCGGTGAACTATAGCATAAACTGATATCCAAGAAAGAAACTTGCTAAACATTATTTTAATCAAGGTTGCAACCTCGATATAAAGACCTTACCCATAGTGTTAGTACCACGTACCTTTTCGGTACAATGTTGGTATCGGCTACTAACACAATAGCCATAGTGTTAGTATCCTTTACAGACTTAGTATATATATTATATAGTGTGAGTTAGCGTTGAAGTCGCATTGTCGAAGACTTTATATGATGTTAGCTTCACTATTACAGGTTTGCACATTCGTCTAGGAGATTGTACAGTCCTACTATCCCACATTCTTCATCCGAATATATAGTGGTTAAAGGCGAAATACGTCTCCTAATGATGAGTCGCCGGTAAGCACGAAACGAAAGTGCGCGAGATTATACTTTCCGTTCATGCTGGCTTTGGTTTATCCTTCTGGTCACAACTGAACTAATTTGTTACTAGGTTCGCAAAACCTAATACATACTTGCATATATATTAGTTCTTGGCAAAAAACAGTATTTAACTTTTATATATTTAATTGAATGATGTCTGTACTTATCGTGATAGTGATACTGATATCGATCAAGACTAGAGTGTGTGGATTTACTGGGTAGATTGTTTCAGAAATAGTTGTAATTCCCAATTTCGGTGAACTATAGCATAAACTGATATCCAAGAAAGAAAATTGCTAAACATTATTTTAATCAAGGTTGCAACCTCGATATAAACACCTTACTCATAGTGTTAGTACCATGTACCTTTTCGGTACTATAATGTTGGTATCAGTTACTGACACAATAGCCATAGTGTTAGTATCCTTTACAGACTCGGTATATATATTATATAGTGTGAGTTAGCGTTGAAGTCGCATTGTCGAAGACTTTATATGATGTTAGCTTCACTATTGCAGGTTTACACATTTGTCTCGGAGATTGTACCGTCCTATTATTCCACATTCTTCTACCAAATATATAGTGGTTAAATGGCGTAATACCGGCTCCTACTGATGAGTCGCCAGTAAGCACGAAACGAATGTGCATGAGATTATACTTTCCGTTCATGCTGTCTTTGGTTTATCCTTCTGGTCAAAACTGAACAAATTTGTTACTAGGTTCGCAACCCCTAATACATACTTGCATATATATTAGTTCTCGGCAACAAACAGTATTTAAGCATTAAATGCAAAATATTGTAATAACCATAGGTATGACAGATACTGAAAGGCATATTCAATGGCTAATTTTCTTTTCACTTAATCTCCGTTTTCCAGAAAGATTCAGCACTTTATTTAATAAATTTGGAACAACCAAGTCAATTAATTTTGTGACGGCCGTCAAGGGTCAAATACATATACACAAATACACCAGTAATCCACTAATATATGATTAGTTCGTGCACATGTGGTTTGTTCATTTACTTGCGCATGCCTGCTGCAATCGGCTTCTTTTGCAATAAGCAGCATTTTATCAAGTATTGGATTGAAAAGTAATATAAGACTTTACGATAGTTCAAGCCTCACTATATACAATTAGATTTGACAGGTGCTTCATTGCAAAGGCAACGGATTGGGCAGTTTATTAATTAATCGTGAAAATATTTCGCATAGTCGACCTTAGCTAGTCTAAATTAAGTTGGCGAGTGAACAAGGTTGTCATTTTCGCATGCTCCATATTTTTATCATTTAAATGAAGTTTTCCTACTTTAGATAAGCACCAAATCACTCGCATAACATTGAAAATCTACCGTCAGCGACTTGTACAGCCGCTTTTTTGACCATCCATGATAAACATCAGAGTACGTCTAAAATCACAATGCATTTATAGCGCATTACAAGGTAAAATGTGGAATTCAATATGCGGCTACTGCCAATGCTCATGGAATGTGCGGCTGGCTAAAGTGGCGTAATTGGCCATCAAACCTCAATTAAATTACTGATTTCACAACACGCACAATCGATAATCACTTGAATTAAATAGCTCTTCAGATCATATAGATGACTTGTGTAGAGGTAAAGTACAAACAAAAACGTCACATTTCGTTAAATCAAGTTTTCGAGCTTGAAGAAAACAACAATTTCATTGTGTTCAACCAGTCGTCGAACAACAGCAAAACTACCGTCAGTCACAACGCACTGACGCGTTTCGACCGCCCATAATCATCATCCCAGTACGACGGCAAACTGATTATCGAGGATCAAACCGCAAAATAAGACATGTGGCGCTCACTTATAGTAGTCTAGCATCCATTGTACTTAACTGGAAATGTCGGCAATGCCATTTTTATGCAGTCACAAACTTTTTGCAACTTTCACCATATATATTCTTTATTATTCCCATTGCCTTCTAATAGTACACAGTATATTTCGAATTAGGAAGAAAAAACACATGAATAACAAAGTGGATAATGGCCATGTATGTCGAGAGTACTAAACTTCACTTAACAATCTTTCATTTGTAAACATTCTGGGTTTTCATTTGATTATGTGAGTGGCAACAAGTTTGACTCGGTGTTTCTTCAAATTCTTGTTTGGACTGATTAGTAAGTGTGTATGCGTTTGAGTCTGTGTGTGTGCCTGTTGGAATGTAAAGGTCTTTCTCGCTGTATTTCAAAGTGCTGTCTGAGATCTGGTCATTCTTGTGTTGAAGGCTTGAGAGCTAAGCAACTGTTCGTACTGTTGACTGTAACGTGTACGAATGTTATTTTTCCGAGTTTAATCTTTCATTTCCCCTTGTTCGATTTTGGTAACAGCGCAGGTGCGGATTGCAGGTTTGAATGCTCATATTATTTTAAAACTTCTGTCTCCGTATTTACAGCTGCTTTATCCCAATCAGATTGTTGTCAATCCGATTGAATGTATGTTAAGTCTGGTCGTGGGGGGTTTGGTCTTGCCAGGATGCTAGCAAATTGTTGTTGGATCGCGTGATTCGTGGTCAGTCCATTAGAATATCATGTTGATAAAACTATTGAATATTTAGGCCGGATGCTTGTTGTTTTATATAATAGGCTTCATAAATATATCATAATTTTTCTGATTTTGCTTTATGTACAATTGAGAAATTGTTCTTACCCGATTAGAAATATATATAGTCTCTTGCTAGATGCACTGTACTGTTTGATAGCGAAGCTATTTAAATTTGGTTTTAAGAATTGAAGTAAATTGAATAAATGTATATGTTTATGAGACAATACGTAGACGGTTTCAAGGTACTTCAGAATATTTTTGTTTAAAAAACCATCAGTTTTAGTTCTCTTGATTTGTTATTGTTTAATTGATGTCTTTCTATATTTTTCGACATTAAATTTGTCATTCTGAATGATGTTAGTTAAATTGGTCATAATCATTCTCATGAAATCGGTTCAATTTGTTAACACAGTTTATAAAATATATAATTCATAAACCGACAGCCTTCTTGTAAAATATTGTGTGTATGAGAAAATGCATTTTAAAATTATTTGATTCCAACTTATCGTCTATCTACAGTGATCACTATAAAATTCTTTGATTATAGAAAATATTCTACATATCATGTTAAATGTTAAATATGGTTAATATAGTTATACAATAAATGATTGCGCGTCTGCGAGCTTGAAGTAAACACAAATCCCATTGTATTTAACCAATCATCGAACAACATAGCAAAACTACCGTCAGTCACACGTATTGACGATAGTCAGTTTGCCGTTGTACTCTGATGATGATCATGGAAGTTTGAAACGCGTCAGTACGTGTGGCTGACGATAGTTTTGCTGTTGTTCGACGACTGGTTAAATACATTGGGATTGGTAATTACTTCAAACTTGCCAACGGGGTTTAAAATAAAGACAATTTGGTTTATAACCGAAATTTCATATGGTGCACTGATTCGTCGTACTCTAATGATGATCATGGTCCAAACGCGTTAATATGTATGTTTGACAATAGTTTCGCTATTTTGCTCGACAACTGGTTAAATAAAATTCGATTGATGTTTACTTCAAGTTCGCAAACTTGATATTAAAATTCGTTACAACCACCCGCGCAATCAATGATTGATTAAATGTATTATTTATATTTCACATTTCACATAAGACTGTCGGATTATGAGTTATATACTTTATGAGCAGTGTTAACAAATTTAACCGAATTCATATGAATGATTATGACCAATTTGACTAACACCTTTGCGAATGGCAAATTTAACGTGTATAAATATAGAAAGTCTATTCACATCCATTAAACAATAACAAATCAAGTGAGCTAAAACTGATTGTTTATTTTGCAAAGAAATAATTAGAAGTACATTGAAGCCGTCTATATGTATTTAAGCATTTGTCTTATAGACAAATACAATTATTTAATTTACTTCAATTTTCGAAACCAAATATGAAATAGCTCGGCTATCAAACAGTACATAGCATGTAGCAAGCGGCTACCCTAAAAATGCTCCTAGCTCAGAGCCCAAACAATTAATAATTCCCCATTTAGCAGCTGAAACAAGCTTTTAAACAAAAGAGCAATTTGTTGTTATGCAAAATAATTTAGCGAGTCGAAAATCCCCAGCTGTAATCTATGCCGCAGAGCGGTTAGTCTGAAATTGCCTCTGGGCATAAGCGACAGGAATCTAAATGCGAATAAAATAATGGCGAATTCTCATTTGGATACAGTTAGACTGTAGTAGTGTTTTCTACAATACTAGGACAATACGAGGTGCAGATTGAGAAAACCAACAACCAAGGTTGATTGAAAAGACAGATAGGCGTCGGTACGGTGTGCCAATGTAACGCTGATTATGACAACGATGTGTATGTCAAGTTCATACTCAAGAATAGCGAAGTTGTGCCGTTGATACAAAAACATGCAGTTGGTAAATAAATGTAGCACAAGTACAATCGTCTTAATAAATTAACGTCGTATTTCGACTAAACTGGGCTTCCGCTGCACTGTTCGTTTGACAACACAAAGCAAGGCAATAGCATGAAGTATGTATATTGATGTGCTTACTTCTAAAACAGACAATTCTTTGTGGCTATATATATATATATATATATATATATATATATATATATATAAATATATATAAATAAAATATAAATATATATAAATATATATATATATATATATATATATATATAATATATATATAAATATATATATATATAAATATATATATATATAAATATATATAAATATAAATATATAAATATATATATATATAAATATATATATATATATATATATAAATATATATATATATATATATAAATATATATATATATAAATATATATATATATATATATATATATATATAATATATATATATATATAAATATATATATATATATAATATATATATATATAAATATATATATATATATATATATAAATATATATATATAAATATATATATATAAATATATATATATATAATATATATATATATAAATATATATATATATATATATATATATAAATATATATTGAGGGTTCATCGCAATGCAAAATCTAATGCACACTTTGTTTTTCTTAAAGCTGCTGGGTTTCTGTATGCATAACTTTTACGGTCACATGTTCGCATGCACTTAGTTGCACCATATGAACTTAAATGCTTTACAAACAAACAAAATAAAACTAGTATATAATACTCCAAAAACTACTATACTAGGCCTATAAAGTAAGGATCTTTGACGTTTAAGACTGATTACACAGTGAAATGGAGATGGAGAGAGAAAACGTGCTTGTATCAATGGTTTATAAAATAATCTTCTTATAGGCTTCATTTAGATACCAGATAATATTGCTCAACAACAAAATTAAACACGAATAAGTTAAAAACAATTAACAAATGCTTTTATAGATTTTTAATAATAATAATAGTTAATAGAAAATGAGCCAATAGTGAATATGCTGGCAAAAATTACATGAAAGTTCACCTACATACATAAAAGTATAAACTATTGCAGAAATAAAAAGCCACTATGACGCCAGTAGAAAAAGAAAATAATGATGACGATGAAAATAGCAGTGCAAGCATTTCAAAGAAGCATGATCAAAACTGATATTGCAATTACATTAAATATGACGCTCACGATGTTCTCAAAAATTTTGTAAATGTAAAAACAATAACTAAGGTAGTAGCTAAAACCATTTAAAGAATTTCGGCTTGTGCAGACAATCAACGAATATGTTCAAATAAACACTCATTGATGGCGCGAGTGGTGATAGCATTTCTTTAAATCAAGTTTGCGAGCATGAAGTAAACACCAATCCCATGTATTTAACCAGTCGTAGAACAACATAACAAACTACCGCGTCTCACGCACTGACGCGTTTCCAACTTCTATGATCATCATCAGAGTAAAACGGCAAACTTACTACCGAGGATAAAACCGCATTGCATATATATGGAAAGCAAAATTAGATATGCGGCTCTCAACTCTAGTAGTCTTGCATACATTGTACGTGACTGGAAATGTCGGCTGCACAATTTCTATGCATTCACGAACAGTAACGTTTTGCAGATTTCGCCACATATGTATAGATATTACACAATCAATGATTGTGCGGGTGGTAGTAACAACTCTTTAAATCGAGTTTGCGAGCTTCAAGTTAACACCAATCGCATTGTATTTAACAAGTCGTCGAACAACATAGCTCAAAAACCATCAGTCGCATGCACGTGGTACGACGGTGTCAACCATGTTTCGATGGCCGATCGTACATGGGCTAACGGGGCTATGGCGGTGGTGTCACTAGGGCGTGGTGGATCTCCGACCGGCAATCGGATCTCCTATAAAATACCACATGAGCCCGACCACGGCACCATGACTCGGCGTATTCCCCTGCAAAGGGTTCAGCAGCCACAGGTGCATGAATCCTGGACGGTACCCGTACTTCCGGGTAGCAGGCAAGCTCTAAACAGCCACCGACCGTACAGCTGCTGCTGCCTTGCAGACTGCGCTTGGATGTGCAAAGGCTAGGTCGTCCTCGATCAAAAAGCCGGTGGTGAGGGGTTCGCGCGCAAATTGAAACTCAAAAGCAGAATGAACCGGCTTATCCTCCAAAAGGAGTCAGCCACAGTAAAGTAAAGTAAGTAAGACCTTCTACGACCATCATCAGAGAACGACGGCAACTTGACTAGCGAGGATCAACCCGCAAAAAATATATATGGCAAGCAAAATAAGATATGCAGCTCTCGTCTCCAGTAATATCGCATAAATTGTACATGACTGAAAACAAATAGTGCGTGCAAAAGGCGGTGGTTTAGCTATTTTGTTCGACGACTGGTTAAATACAATGGGATTGGTGTTTACTTCAGGCTCGCAAACTTCATTCAAGGAATTGTTACCAACACCCGCGCAATCATTTTTTGTTTAATTGTATTAACTATACATAATTGGCGAAAGCTGCAAACCATTACTGCTCGTGACTGCATAGAAATTGTGCAGCCAACATTTCCAGTCAAGTAGAATGTGTGTGAGACTATTGGAGGTGAGAGCTGCATATCTAATTTTGCTTCCCATATATATACATACCAGTTTGATCCTTGCTAGTCAGTTTACCGTCATACTCTGATGATGAGTCGCGTCAGTGCGTGCGACTAGCGGTAGTTTTGCTATGTTGTTCGACGACTGGTTAAATACAATGGAATTGGTTTTTACTTCAAGCTCGCAAACTTGATTTATATGAATGTGATCCAAGTTTGATGTTTTTTGAACGTAACGCCTATTGTCTTTCCGAAAAAATGCTAACCCTCCTTCGTCTGTTGTGTTTGGCCGTGGCGTTCAGCACTTCCGCTGAAACTATATATTCAGAAATTCATATAATACAACTCCTACGTAGAGATTCGTAATGAAAGCCGTACGGCTAAACTGACCACGCGAACAATGCCGTCCTATAAGACGAAAAAATTACGACCCCTGTACAGCCATCAACAATGCTTCAAAATCTACCAGTATAACCAAATTTGAACAGCGTCGACGAATTTCTCTACTAAGGTAACCGCGGGCGGATGGGTTTATACAAATATTTCCATTTGTGTTAGTTTTACTGAATCTTATTATTTTAAAACCGCAGTTTAATAAAGAACCACTCGGTCATTTCTTAAAGAATCAGATCAATGGTGTCCAAGATGAGTCTTTTAATACCTCTTTCAATCGCTAAAAAAATTGGACACGGGTAAATTTGCTGTCTCTGTCTGCAGAGCTTCGTCAGCAGATGCATTCTCTCGATCTTGATTTTATCAGTTGTAGGAGTAAAATTTAAAACTACCCACTACTATCTAATATTCAACTCCGTTTGTGCTGAATAGAATACTTTGTGATGAAACTGCCTTACAGTATGTTCACCAAGCCATCGAGCCATCTAATTTAGTTGGATAAAATGTAAGAGGAAGAAGACTAACAACATCATGGTTACATATCATTATTCTCAAGATCGGTTATTCGATAAAACATAAACGCTCTTTCACTAGCCAAGAGACGCTTAAATGGGAAATTATTCACCCGAATCTAAGGAAAATCTGAGGCCAAATGAGTTCTCCTTGTTGGCATAGTTTCTAAAACATACCGTGCAGATGACCTAGACTTTTTCTTAGGTTTTATTATAAGCGAAAGTTTCATTAGTATCAAGGATCATCATAAAACTAGGCAACTGCAAATGCTATCACAATTTACACTAAAAATCTCTTTCCCTCTTTTTAAATATATAATGCAATTTTTCAAATAACAATTGCTCTATTAAATTAGTGTAAGAGATACACAAAGTGTGTCGTGTTTAGAAAATAATTTGTGATAAATTAAATAAAGTAAATAGAATAAGTGTTCCAAAAATGAGAACAAACAGCTTTGAAAGCACTCCCATCAGAAAAGATTTTCTAGAAGTTATAGTGAGAAAGAAATTCTAATGTAACGATTATGCGAGTACGTAAATTGATGATCAAATTACCCCAAAGTATTTGGAATTGACGGAAAGTTTTATGACCAGCAAATACAACATAAAATTAACGCTTAAAGCAAAACCGACAGCTCGGGACAAAATATATACCAGCATAGATAAAGCGCAACACGAATTCTTGAAATCCATCCCGCCTACTGCATTGAAAAATGCTCAAGATATTCGCGCAATATTCCTATTTATGAATTTTTTTGTATATGAAAATCTTCAGGAATACAATTTAACGTATTTATTTTCTTTAAATCAAGTTTGCGAGCTTCAAACAAAACCCAATCCCTTTGCATCTAAGAAATAGCCTAACATAATAGAACCATCGTCTATCACACGTACTGGCGTGTTTCCACCTTCCATTATCAACAAAAGTGTACGACGGCAAACTGACTAAAACGGATCAAACCACAATGTATAGTTAATAAAAGCAAAATTAAATAAACGGCTATCACTCTTAGTAGTCTCGTGTACATTGTGAATAACAAGGAATGCCGGCTGCACGATCTCTACGCTGTCTGGAAACTATAAATGTTGTAGTTTTCGTTTTTTTCTTTTAAAAGTTATATAGCAAAACGAGCATTGGTTATATTAATGATAATTATAGTTCTTTAAATTAAGTTGGCGAGTTTGAGAATAGCACAAACACAAAGTTGACGCTTTTGTGTCAAAAGAAATAGCTGTTCATATACCACAGGAAACAAACTAAGCTTTACTTCATGATTCTACTGTAACAACTAAAAAATCACACTTAACAGTAAACCATTATTGGTTGCGCGGGCGATGATAACAGTTAAAATGGTCGGATATTTGCCTAATACAATCACTGATTTTAACAATAAATAAAAACGGAATGCAATAGGTCCTGCGTTAAATTAAAATGACTTCAGTGAAACACGCAAAATGATCTATTCAAATAGCAAACCCACTAATGACCAGTAGCAGTATTCGCTATACGTTCACCTTAAAACTAGACTTAGTGTCAACAGACAGTAAAATACTGCTCATATTTACAATCAAATCAAAAAGAGCAAATGATTTCTTGTGACTATTGTTAAAGGTCACACAAAGCAAATCAAAATTAAATTACTTAAGGCTTAATTATTAGGCTTGAATTTTAACTTACTTTGGAAGCAGAATGAAATAAATAAGATCGACGAGTTGAATAAGTATAAATTTAAGCAGTTATGCATTATAAACTTGGGAAATAAACTAGCATTCTAATAAATTATGTATGCATATGTGTAAATGCTAGTTATCATAGCCATGGACAATATGAAACCATAATTAATTCATGCTGCATTGGCCGTCGCGCCGGATAAAAAGGTTCTTATCATCTGCCAAGTCGTGCAGGCTAGATGAGTGAAGTCAGGCTACTGCAAACACCTTCATCCCCAATGATTACTATTTCACTTCTTTCTTTTTCTCAATCTAACAATAATGCCCATTTAGATGCTACGAGTACGGTGGATGTTGATCATAACACTTAACCCAATATAGGATTACCAACTGTCGAAATTAGTTCAAAAATAAAATTCATTAAATCTAGGTTAGGCTTTAATGTCAGCGCAATCTTGTTGAAAATTTCTAATAGAAAAATCTTCGTAACCGTCTTTTCTTAGTAGGGTAGAGTTAGCTGCAAGGTTTAGTTGTGTTTATGACGTGATACAATGAAAACCACAAGGAAGCTGCACTGTTGATGTTGCTTTTTCTTAAAGCTAAAGTGTTGTGTAGCAGTTTCATTTGCTTTATTTATTTGTGTTATCTACGTAAATAAAATCGTAAATCATTCTCCTTTATTATAACTTTATAAAACTGTTTTTGATTTTGGCATTTTTTGTATCGTTATATTGAAGTGAAACATTAGTTATTAATGACTTATGTATTGCTGTGCAATGTCAAGAAAGTTAGCATCGAAAAAAATTTCTGAACTTCATATATGTTCACTGAAAATTATTAGAAAGAGTATTTTTAGTCTAACGGAACACATCGTTTCTCCATCTTTGTTGAATACTAGTCATCGCGCAAGCTATCTAACTTACTCAAGTTCATAAATTGTAGATATACTGATAGAAAGGTAACACACATTTCACATATGAAGTTTTTTTATATAATGGGGCGGGGAATACACTACAATAACCAAAGTTACCTTATTAGTGCCGCACATTTTTTTATGCGTTTTTATGAGTTACTTCTCGAATAAAACATTAACAATATGATGAGTAAAGCTACAAACACGAAATTCAAGAAAACAATCATTCATTCCGTGGGTGTTGATGACAATTCTTTAAATCAAGTTTTCGGCATTAAGGTAAATACAAATCCCTTTGTATTAAACCAGTCGTCTAACAACATAGCAAAACTACCCTTAGGCAGACGTACTGACGGTAGTCTTGCTATGTTGTTTAACAATTAGTTATATACAATGTGATAGTTGTTTACTTCAAGGTCCAAAACTCAATTTAAAGACTTGTTATCACCACCTCCGCAAACAATGATTGTTTAATAGTATTACCTACATATATGTGATGAAAGAAGTAAAAAAGTAATGTTCGTGACTGCATAGAAGTTTTTCAGCCGAAATTTCTAGTCAAGTACAATGTATGCGAGACTACTAGAGGTGTGAGTCGTAAATATAATTTTTCTTTCCATATATGAAATGTGGTTTGATTCTCGCTAATCAGTTTCCGTCGTACTCTGATGAACACAGAGGGTCGAAACGCCTCAGTACGTGACTGACGGTAATTTTGATACATTGTTTAACGACTGGTTAAATACATTGAAATTCGTGTTTACTTTAATACAGAAAACTAAATTCAATAGTAGTAGTGAAGCAAAATAGACCTTACATTTTCATGGACAGAATCATTTTTTCTGGCAGAGAAGTCTTCGTTCTCGGCTAGTAAATCACCTGTTAAGTTTATGAACTGAACTGATCCATCATCTAATCCCGCCACAATTAGTTTACGCCTTGATTCCGTGTTTATAACCCGATTGTATTCCTTCTCGTAATCCTTCTTATCCTCGTCATTCCGTTTAAAATCATCAACGCCGTTAATGGAACGTTCCTCTATCAGATTCTTGTCATTAGCTAAACATTTTTTTTCACTACAGTTATGCTCAAAATTGACTGACGAATTCTGACCCCCATTTTTTGCGTAAACTCCATAAGCCGGTATTTCTGTTGAATGGAGAAAGCATAATGAAGAGATTGTCGCTTCGGTTGTGCAAAGAAGTCGAGTATTTCTGATTTTTTCTGCATTTGAATATAATATTTCATGCGTTAGAAACGGTGCCGCTTTGGCTATTGTTAATGCACCGGACCATTGATTACCTTTAGTATAGGAAATTGAATAAATAAAACTATTAGATTAATTAACTATCATCATCGTTCAATAGAAAAATGTATTTTTTCTAAATCTCAAATATAAGCACACCGCTGTTTTTCGATAATTTCCTAGGGAACAACAAATAATTCTACCATAGTTAATCAAAATTAATATCAAGGCAATTAATAATAATTTTAACTGGGTGTAGATTATTTATTTATTTTATTTCTCTACAGTACTGCCAGTTGATTTGCATAAATAAATGGCGGTAATGACCAACTAACGTGGTTTCCAGGCAAACCTATTGTTCTAGGGCAAATATAATCGGCCTCTACTAAAACCTGTCTACTGCGAGATTACACAATAATTTCTCTTCAAAGTATCTCATTTGGTGTGAGTATGATGCTGCTTAATCAAGTGAATGATATCGTGAATAATATGTTGATCACGACATTGCATGTCCACTTCTTATGTGATTTCAGCCGTCCACCTAGGTTGCCTTTATATTCTGACGAGAGAAAAAAAATGAGTATTAGTTATCTCATAACGTCAAAACCACCATGATCAGTGATACTGAGATTGAATTGGTAGTGGCCTAGAACAAACTGATAGAAAAATTGATGAAAATAACTATTTTATTGTGGCAATATAAAAGCGCACTCAAATTAAACTCGACGGCAAAACGTCGGATTTGATACTCATAGAAATGGGTGGACGCGCTTTTTATAAATAATTACAAGCAGCTGAAAATCTGGGTTAAGAATATCTGTAAATCTGTTTGTATCAAATTATATATTAAGTTTCCAGTATAAAGAAACTTCATTATAAAATTATAATAATATAAAAGAATACTAATCCAGAAATTGAAGTATGCTGGATCATAAACCCGAACATCAATTCCGTTAAATCTACGTAGATCCCGACATAAGATTTAGCGGCGAAACACCTGCAATTCTTCAACAAAATGATGAAATCATGGAATCCTGGCAAACCAGATGACTGAGATACAAGTTTCGAAGCTTGGATTAATATATTTATAAGTTAAAATGAACAATTAATGTGAACAAATTTAAGTTTCTAAAATTAATTAATAGAGTAGTATTTTGTTGTACTGAATAAATATTCAGTTAATATTTCTTGAATTGTGGCGCAGTTCGAGTGTTACACCTTTATTCTCCGCGATTTGCGCACTCGGGTTGTCGCTTTGCACTTTCAGTTTCGTAAAGATCTGATTGATCCTCATTTCGAAGTTACGAGCTCGTGTTCTTCTTGACTAGGTGCTGATGCGTCCCAATCTTCCTAAGGCTTCAATTTCGTTCATACTATCCACTAGAAATGAGGCACGATCTAACCTTTGGTAAAACAAGGTTTCATATTGATAATCATAAAAAAGGTCGCATAGAACTGGTCGATGTGCAAACTTTGTTCTTGATTAGTGACTTCTGATAACTAACTGGCAATGACAGAAAAATCTAAATGCATCGATTTAAAGTTTCCTCGGCACTATTAGATACAGAAGGTCGGCTCCCGAATCTCCGAAGCATAAATAGGGCTAAAAGTATGCTTTACTTAATGATCCGGATATCGGTGTTCAGTAAAACTAACAAGAGATTCATGATTGGTTTGGAGAACTCTTCAAATTCAGCTGCATCGAGAAGATCACGCATGAAAATCTCGACAACAGGGATCTTGTGAAAGCGCAATCCTCGACGACTTGTAGTAGGGTAACAGTTAGCTCGATCATTTTTGCGCGGTTAGCTTCAACTCGTAACGGATGGATACTTCTTGAGTACAATACATGGCTCTGTGAAACTCCACATTTTCTGCAACCAGAACAGCATGGTCTGTGAATTAAAGTTCAAGAAGCCGACCATCACTGATACTCACTCCTGGCAGTGCACCGGTGACCTCGGCAAAGTCTGTATCGACAATAAAATTATACAAGATGAGAGCAATAACACCTCCTCGTTGAAAACTAAATCCAATCGAAAAAAGTTCAAACAATCCTAATTATTGAGAATACTGAATAGTGTATCATTATAAAGTACTCTTGACAATCGAAATATTTTCCCTGTACTGCATCCCTCAACAAAGCTTGACAACATCTTACAAGAGGAAATCAAAAGCAAATGAGTAGTCTAGAAAAAAATTGTTGGCTACTGATACCGATATTGCAACTCGAGAATAAGGCCAAGTGCATGAATTTGTTTCACGTATCCAATACCCAGGTCTAAATCCAGCCTTATTTGGTTTCGTTTACTTCTTTCTCTCTTCGCGTATCCTTCTTGGAATAGCAGTAATGATTACCTTTGATCTAGCACACAGCCACCTGTTCAGGAAATAATCTCCCTACAGGATTGCGGATATGAGCTTGTGCCAACCCTTCTTAAACTCTACTCCACCGAACATGAAATATTCAGAAGGTAAATAATAGACTCCAGCAATTTTGTGGCCCTTATGAGAACGCAAGTCGCAGTCATGTCATTAAGTCGTAAATTTGATGAAATCTTCAGTTTTGAAGGATCATTTCATTGTTAACCACGCAGTATGAAAGATTGAGGAGTTCCTGTAAATGTTTTATCAGCTGCGCTTTCATAGTGATAGAGACCGTACTCCATTGACAGAATTATAAACTAGGTACTATTTAAATCTCATTTTTAGCATTAAAGCAATAATTTTATTCATCCGTCACGTGGCTGGCAACAGCCTTGTGATGTTAATGAAGTAGAATGCTATTTCTTTTTAGTTTGGCAGTGGATGTCACATGCCGAAGAGCTTTTTAATCAGTTGAAATAGAGAACGTTTCTTAGGCTTCATTGTCATAAGACAAGCAGAAGCTTGACAAAAATTACTTCCATAATGTTTCATATATTGTGTGTTATGGCTGGTTACTGGCAGCCTTACAGAAGCATAGGCGTCCCTAGAGGTCTTTTTATATTAAAATGCAGATTCCGGTGGCCAGACGTTTGGTGCCATGTCCATAAAATTAACTAGCAGAGAACCCACAGTATGCTCTCGCATTCCGGCAAGAAACTCCTGTCTGCTTACCAGAATGTGGTTGATTTGAGTATAATTACGTCTCCCTCTCTTTTTCATGGATTATACTGCCGTTTTGTACAAAATATCATTAATTCTGGGAAATGGAATTCGCCACTATCAGGTTAAAAATAAGAACAAATCATCATCATTATCACAAACCACAATACATCTTCATTAACTGATGCTTCAATGCCAAACAACAATAAAAAAATACAAATAATTTTTAAAAGAAAAACTATAATTTAAAATTACTTAAAGTCAAAACACCGGTTAAGATGGAGATAATTGCTTAAGTGACACTGAAACAATGCCGGTTATCGCATCAAGACGTCGAAAATCCGCTGTCAGGAAGCCAACGTATAAATGCTGTTCAAGGTACAAAAAAGACAGCGTCATATACTTTTTCAAGACAACTAGCGTAGAACTGCAGTACTTAAAGTCGCTGTGAACGACAGCTTCATTCATGTTCAGATAAAAGATGGCATCTTTAGGATAAACTAATTAAAGTGCCGCATAAAAGTGATGCTTCTGATTCTAAATTTCTAATTCTTGACTCCCCGATACCATTTCTATTCTGTCGCAGCCAAATATTTAATACTTTGCCACGATTTGCTCTATTAAATCTCTTTGTTTCAGTAAACGACAAGAAACTCGAAAAGTCTACTGGACCATCTGAAGGTATACATTGGACCTGATTTCTCCTCGCCTTCCATCAGTCGTAATCTCGTTCAACGGAAGCCAGTGAACCCTGCACGCGACCCTTTACTCTAGTCGACTTTATCCTAGTCAATACAGAACCTCAAAATCTACGACAAAGAACTCCGTCGGTTGACTACTACAGCTGATCCGCCCTCACCTTCAAACTCAGACTCAAATTCGTCTGTTCGACACTAGCAAATCCCGAATTGATACTCGGACTCTTCACGATTTGTACTCTAGTCGTTCCTACCTAGTCAAATGGAATCTATTTTTCACCAGAACGAACTACTTCGAAGTTGATGAAAGCGCTCCTTCTTTCCTTATTTTTAAATACTTTGTTAGTCACAATTTCATCCAACTCTACATATCCTACTTTTGATTTGTACCTCATCATTTCAATTGTTGGGCCTTTGTTGCAAAATAAATGTATTATTATTATTAACTTGCAAGCAATTTTTTGACACATACTAGACATTTTAAATTTGTAAACATGACAACGAAGTTAAAGATACGTCCATTTTTAATATTTCAGTTTAGAACATCTACATTTTGTCCTATCATGCGTTAAATTAAAAAACTAGGTCTTATTGATATATACTCATTAACACATAACCTGTTTTAAATTAGGCTCAGAGTAATATTCCAAGAACACTTTAATAAGCTTTTTTCTTACATTCTAATTGGAAGTTACTTTATCTTAATTCAGCTCTGTCGTAGTTACCCGTTTGCCGTAAATATCAATAAGTAGACCATTCAATTATTGTCATCGATTTAATCTACTATAGCTATCTTTAAAAATACTGGGACTGCGTTCAATAAAAGATAAAGGCGAGGCTTCAAAACTATTCGTCATGTTAGCGTTCAATTAACATTGTTTGATATAAAATGTCATCATCGTTATACGTTTATGTTGTTCATTAATAACCGATCATCCATTTTGTTGTGTACACATTTTACATTATTAAAACATAACTGTGTTGATATAATATAATATTTATACATTAGTTAACATGTTAATTTCGTATAATAAAAAGTTGTTATTCTTGACTTATTGTGTTCTTCATAAGCGAACATAACAGTATACTTCGTCCGACAAGAAGGAATTAAATAACGATATAAATTGTATATATATATATATATATATATATTTATATATATATATATATATATATATATATATTATATATATATATATATATATATATATCACAATTTACGGCTGAACAAGCGAAATGACAAAAGTTGCCACAAAATATTGCAGTCCCAAATACCCATCAAATTGAAACACAAAATGTTCCCATCCAAAATCTCTGTCACACAATCGATAATCCAACAAACTTGCACAACGCATTGACTTATATTTACAATAATAATAGAGTATTAACAAAGCTCTCCGCGCGGGTGCTACTCAAACAGGGTTCATTGATATCACTCATGATTGTGAAGGACTTGCACAATAGCCCCAACTTCAAGGGAATCAGTGAAAGAACACGTCGCCAATGTCCAATTATATATCACGTTAATTTATTGTAAAATGTAAAAATCTTATTAAAACTAAGCGCTGATAATAATTCAGTTATTCATCTGAAAACCTTACGTATTCGCAATCAAGCATAAACATGGTCATTTTCTCAACAAAATTGTGTTATAATGAAAATACCTTTATGTTCACAAAACATGTATGAATTTACCGCACGCACATGAAAAGCATAAAGGCCTTTAATTCCTACTTTTAATAGTAAACATGAATAAATTTCTCCCAGACAATTTCTGTATAATTAGGAAATATTGCTTTTCATAATCTGCCCCATATCCATTTTACATAATTCTTTGAATTTTCTTCATGTATTAGCAATTTTTTGCAGCTTATCTATCTGCAAACTATAAATAAGACCCTATTAGCTTTATATTCATTTTTCACAAATATATTTCAATAAAATTATTATTCATAATTAGATGGAAAAGCACAACAGCCGGAATGGTCGGGGTCGTGGATTTCATTAATTTTGAACTGAGATCGGGAAAATTCGCAGTCATCAAAAACCTACTTTTACAAAAGTCCAAAATCTCAAATATAAACTTTTCTCGTTCGGATGGCCCCAGCTTTGCCGACGTCTATCTAAATTATCTCATAGATTCTTACACCATTCTCACTCCATCTGCTGAGATGCTTGATAACGGTGACGCTGAGAATCTGCGTTGGTTCAACATTTCACCGGCCAACATCGTTCAAGCAATCAACGACATTAAATCAAAACACCAATTTGACCAATACGATGTCTCTGTCAACATGATTGATCTAGGTTGGAACGACTTCTCTGTGTTGGCTGATGTTATCAACAGATGTCTCGAAACTACCAACCTTCCCCTCGGAGTGGCTCGACAATATCTCATATCCCAAAAATGGCACATAGTCAATCTCCTCATTCAAAGATCTTCAATAACTGTCGCCTCTGTTTTCACTAAAATCGCCGATAGAGTTTTATAAAACTTAATCTACCCTTTGATTAAGTCTCGAGATAATTTCTGCCTCCTTGATGATCAACATGGCTTCTTAAATGGCCGCTCTTCTACCAACTTAGTATCCTTAATCACTGCTGCTCATCTATCTCTAAAGGTCATGAATGTACTCTCCTCTTCCTAGATATATCTAAGGCTTTTTATTAATTATCATTTTCGGCAATCTTATCAGTTACTATCTACGAAACCGTTGCACATCTGTAATTCTCATATGCGAGAGAATTTTATAGCCCTCTCACACTATCCTCCACTTACGCTAGCGATCAGCTCTTCTTTTTTCTTAGCCTTCAAATAAGATAAGTCGCCTTTCATTCTAAGCATCAAATCTGGGCTCACCAATACCATTTTTGTTTTACTACATCCAAGTATTAAGTACTCTGCCATAAATTTATCTACTAGATGCCCTAGTTTTGTTTCAGCAAATGATCGGGAACTCAAAACTCGACTGGATCATCTGACACTGTTTTTTCCTCGCCTTCAGTCTTAATTTCATTCAACTAAAGCCAGTGAACCCTGAACGCAACACTGATAACTTGACTCTGCACAAGCTTCAATCTAGTCTACTTTATCATAGTCAATACTACACTACAGAAACTCTAAAACTACGACATAGAACTCAGTCGGTCTAATTCGGCAGCTGGTTTAGTCTCGCCTTCTAATTCAGTCTGAAATTCATTCATCCGACACCAGCAAATCTTGTATTGATACTCGGACTCTTCACGATCCTACCTAGTAAATGGAATCTATGTCTCATCAGAACAAACTATCATGAAATTGATGAAAGCGCTTCTCTATCACATCTTTATCCTTATCGTTAAATACTTTGCTAATCAAAATTTCTTTCAACTTTTCATATCCTACTTTTGATTTGTACGTTATCAATTCAATTCTTGGGTCAGTTGTTCTTTGTTGTTATTTTTATTATTTTAATATTAAGGATATTACCTGACATGCAGGACAATCCAATATAAACGTTGTAACCATCATATTCAATTGCTGTTATATAAGGTGGATAACTGGCATAGTTTTCACAAAAATCAGTAAAACAGTTGGATAGTGAATAACGATAGTCGGCGTAATTTATTTTGGGCATCTGAGGCAATCAGGGGTACATACTCGAAATAATACATACTAAAAGTATTCATAAGAAAGGTAGAATATTTCAATTTTGAAGCAATAAACAATACACAAACTAAATTAGGCATAAAAATACATAATTGCTAAATAAATTGTCCCTATTATTAAAGTAGGCTTGCCAATATATTTTATTATTAAATTAATACGAGGCAATTTTTAGTGAGCCTAAGTACATACGGCATATTTAAAAGTGGGCTTTTTCGTCATTAAAGAAATTGTTGCGCGTGTAACGGCTCGTAAGAATTCGCCAAAATAATGCCCAAATGAAATTCAAATTTTATTTACGCGGCACCAATTAAAACAAGCAAAATTTGCCGTTAACCAATGACGTGCGAGCTTTCGTTTTCAAAACTATATAAGCACGGTGCATTTACCATGCTTGCCATTAGCATGTTTGACATCTCCTGATATGCACAACGTTTGCTTGCTGTCTCGCGTCATATTGACTGTTTACCCACGCTGACTTCTGGTCTAGCATCATTTACAATATGTCACCAAGTCACTGGGATTTTTCTGACACGCCAATCTTGTTGCTGCACATCAAGTGAAACGGAACGATCATCTATTTATTGGACGTCTACGTGTGCCAGTCATCACGGTGTTGCCGTAGATCTTCAAAAAGACACCGCAACCCTGCCTCTGGTTTCATCGCCACAATGAAGGAACACAAGCCAGTCAACCACAGCCGGCCATCAAGTTCTAGGAGTAAATCTAGACTCTGTAACATTGCCTAACTCTCTCGGCATTTGCCGAAAAAAATAACACCGGTCCTAATAAGAGCCACCAGAAGTAACTTTATCTCGCCTTCACGGCCTTTAACATGTTTTGTGACACCACACGGAATTTTCTTGCAGCCGGGTCGTTTACACGCGTGTAACAGGCTTGGTTATATCCAAGCCATATTGTAACTAAATTCAAAATTCAAAATTCAATTTAATTGACTAACACTATATTAATGAGAGCGTACATTTCTTTAAACAATCACGTGCGAGCTGCATCGAAATATAAGCGTAATGCTTTTCTCACGCAGTGCTGTCGCCTTTCTATCTACGACTGCTATCTCATTTGTGTTTTACCCCCGAAGTCTGAGTAACCTAGCCATCCGTTCGTCACGTTTATTTTCTTTTTGCTGTAAATTCGGGCAATCCTTATCAATTCGAAAAACTATATTTTAAGTGGAATGCAAATGGTATATCTCTTGAGCTTTATATTCGTATAAAAGTTATGAACACTTTGATTCGTGATGTAGAGAAACGTAAAATAATAAATTAGATGGAGAAATTTAAATTAAGATGGATATTACCTTCTCTTTTGCACGATGATTTTAAATGTATTCTGGAATTAAGTGATAAAACCCGTAGAGAAATAAGAAAAATCAGAATAAGACATGATAGAAAGTTTGCTAATTTCGACATTTATAATCCCAAAGAAAGTATTAATTTAATCGTTACTAATCAAATAGTAAGCCCATCAATAGCAAACCTTAAGATGGATGAGGTTTAACTACTTAATTGCGATTTAAATATGACTATTCCTAATAAAAGATCAGTTAGAAATGAGGGAATTGCAGAGGCTGTCAAAACGACACAACTTCCTTCAGATAATAGTAATGTGAAATTCAAATTAGAAATTGCCTCAATGGTTTTTTACGTAACATGAGGATAATGTTAAGACACACTATGAAATTCAACTTCTCAGAAAGGAGTTATTTCAAATAATGTTATTTCTCTAAAAGCGAATTAAAAGGAGTAACTAGCGTTCTGATGACTCTATCCGATTATAATAATAAAATTTTAGAAGTATACACAAATATAAAAAAATTAAATTAAATATCTTTAATTTAGCTAATAGAATGATCAAACTCCAATTTATTCTGGAATAGGAATTATCAGGTGAATTTCAATTTTTGTATTTCATGCTAATTATAAATGATCAGAAATTAGAAATATATTTTTGGAAGCATACTTAATCGAGAATATTTCTTAATTTCAAGTATCTTATGAAAATCGGTAGCTTAAAGTTATTAAGATAAAGATGCCTTAAATTACCATATATAAAGCATTTAAAGTTAGAATAAGTTAGACTGTAGGATATATTCAACGATAATGACTGTTCAACATTTAATGAAAGTTGCAATGATATGTGTCGTAAAATAATTGAATCTCAATTTGAGGCAAATATAAGCGTATAAAGGAAGTAAGAACGTATGATCATGTTTTTACCGGACTCTATATTAAGTATTAAAGTAAAATCAATAACCTTAAAATACAATATAATGGGCGTTTTGAAACATTCCCTTGCACTAGGCACTCTACTGTAGGAGGTATTTTGTGGGGTTGCTATCTCCCTACATAGAATTGGTAGCTGCTGTTGAGATCCGTGCTTATGATCAATCCCCGGCCTTTTCCAGATGGGTGATGTGAGAAGGCTAATTAGAATGGTCACGTATGTATTGTACACAATGTTGCATGGAAAATTCATAGTTAGTCCAAATTGACCGTGCTCTAGACGGCAACAGAGCGAAATACTGTTAACAAAGTTGAATGTCTTATACACAAGTCGCAGTTAAACAAATTTGTCCGTGCTCTAGACGCAGCCAAGCGAAACACTATTAACACAAATAATGTACCATTCACAAACGTCTGAATTGTGATGAATACATGTAACCGATTGAAAATATATGATGATATAAATAAAGTCACTGGTAAAAGTTGTCACTGATGATGAATAGACTAAAATCGTGTAAAAACTTCAATGAAAAAACTTCACAAATAATTAATCCATTTTTTAAATTCTTAACTTATGGGTGACGTGCGCGGTTTAAAATGGCTCCGACTTTTTTGAATACTGAATTTAAAAAAAAACTATTACGGACCTTCAAAACTCCATGAAGTAGCTAAGGGAGGAGAACAACACTATTAAATATAAAATGTTTAAGCTGGAGTCGGATGTTAGGAAATATTCAGCAAAATTAGATTTAGCAGAAAGGAGAAATGAAAACTTAAGCGCCAAAATTGAGGAATTGACCGTTGCGTTAAATGATAAGATGGATAAATTAAGAATCGATGTTAAGCCATGGATCGAGTTAGCTGAAATAACTATAGAAGACAATATATCTACAAAAAGCAGTTCTTCAGGTGAAGAAATATTAAATATTTTATCCAATGAAGTTTGTGCAAGGATTGGAAAACAAGAGCAGTTAATTTTATTTAACCTAATTGAAAATGCTGATCCAAATGATGTTGAAAAGTTAAATGATTTAATTAGAGATACGACAGAGGCTGACATAACGAAATGTTACAGGGTGGGCAAGAAATCGGAACGACCAAGGCCGGTTGTGATAAAATTATCAAAGAGGCCGACTAACAAGCAAGTGGAAGATATTAATAAGAAAAAAGAAGAATGTCGTAACTTCCACAGCATATTCATCTCCAAAGACAAGACTTTTCTCCAAAAAAAATTGTCAGCGGCAAAAAAAGGCGAAAAAGAATTTAGATCAGGGATCAAGTAATCCGGAACAAGGTACAATAAAGGATGTGTCAATTGATTCTAAAATCACAAAAAACGGAGTATCGTTAATGAATGTTGTGGACAGCGGACAGCTACGAACAATAGCTACGGTACCCAACAAACGAATTATAAGGAAACCAAAAAAGTTAAATCAGTAACTATTGCAAACTGTAAAGATGAGTTTTGTTGTACATATACTTTATTTTATGCTAATTGTAGAAGTGTTATGAATAAAACGTTTTTGCTGTGTGATTTTATAATAAGTAACAATTTTGACTTTATAATTTTAACTGAAACCTCGCTGAACAAGAACATTGAAAATTATGAATTTGACATTATTCTCTATTTAGGAAAGACAGATCCCTGGATAAAAGAGGTGGAGGAGTACTTATTTATAGCAAATCGATATTAAATGCGACAGTGTTACATACTAGCGAATATAATACTGTCATTGATGTTTTAACTATAAAAATTGATGAATTCATCACTGCTAATAATTCGGCAAAGATCAAAACGAATTATTTTGGTCAAAATAAAGAGTAATCCTAGACTAGGATACAAACTCCTCACAGATTATAGTAAATATAAGGAAAAGTTAAAGCTTATATTACCTGTGGATAACACTGAGTATCAATTTCTCTGTGAATTGGATGATGTATTTGGCAATTTGATATGTAATCCACAGAATGAAAGAAATTTTATGGAACTACCTGATCCTTTGGGAGACCAGGAATCAGGACTTGTTATTGACAGTGATGAATTGATAAAATTGATGTTAAAAATCAAATCAAAAAACAAAAAGATCACTTTGGTATTTCGATTGATAACTTGCTTCAATTACCCTTAACTTTTAGGAATGTGCTCTGCAACTTTATAAATAAAATTTTGAAGAATGGGAAATTACCAATCGATATACTAACGATAGTAGATAAGCCGTTGCCAAAATTAAGTAAGCCAACGTGCGCCAGTGATTATAGATTAATCTCTATTATCCCTTCGTTTTTGAAGATAATAGAACGATTGATACTTGATCATTTAGAATGTATGTTGCCGGCTGATTTTGATTTATGTCAACATGGCTTTACGAAAGATAGATCGACAACTACTACTATGCTCTCTATGTGGAAACATGTAATTTCATTAGATGAGAATAAATTATAGGCATTAATTGTATTTATAGATATTTCAAAAGCCTTTGACTCTATATCTTTTGATGCTATTTTGAATACGATTAGTTTGTTGAATATTGATCCGAATATTTTTAGATTACTTAAATACTATCTATATAATCAAAGAATGAGTATTTAAGTAAACGATTTGATATCAAAATCGAAACGAGTAACGAGTGGAGTTCCACAGGGATCAAGTTTGGGGCCAATTTTATTTAAAATCGTGTTTGCACATTTGGAAACTAAGATCCTTAACGGTCGAGTTTGCAAATTTGCTGATGATTTGAAAATAATCTTCCCAGTTGATCCAAAATAATCGAATTGTCCAAAAATAATGGGACATTAGATTTGTATGATTTGAGTAGATATTTGATTACGCTAGGGCTGAGAATAGACAATAAGAAGACGAGAGCTTTAAAAATAGGTAACAGAACAAACTTTCATTGTGTTTATTTTCATGATGCAGTTATTAATGATGTGTTTGAAATTAAACTTATGCAAGAAATTAAGGATTTAGGTATAACTATTCAATGTACAGCTTCTGCTGAGAGACATATTGAAAGTATAGTAGGCAGTGCCAAGAAAAGATGGGCACTAATAAATCGAAATATCTTATCGAATGACATTAAACTTAAAATGTATATCATATGGATTAGACCAATACTAGAATATGCTGTTGCTACTTGGAATCCATTAAAAAGGGATTGTCCAATAAGATAGAAGCTGTACAAAGAAAAGTTGTGAAACAAATTAGTCCTATCTCCTGCACTATATACGCCGCTAGATTACAGTTTGTGTCATTGCAATCTTTGTGGTTTCGGAGGATGTGCTATTGCATAAAGGTTTTCCATCTGAACCAGTGTACTGGTGCCTATATGAATCCGATAAGAAAGAGTCATGAAGTTGTAACTAGATCTGGACATTTGGCAATATCTCCTCCTTTGTTGGGGAATGTTGCCAGCAAGTTATTCTCTTTGCACATTCGTTTCGTGCTTACTGGCGACTCATCAGTAGGAGCCGGTATTACGCCCTTTAACCACTATATATTCGGTAGAAGAATGTCGAATAATAGGACGGTACAATCTCCTATGTCGAATAATAGGACGGTACAATCTCCTAATCGAATAATAGGACGGTACAATCTCCTATGTGGAATAATAGGACGGTACAATCTCCTATGTCGAATAATAGGACGGTACAATCTCCTAAGTCGAATAATAGGACGGTACAATCTCCTATGTCGAATTCGACATTCTTCTACCGAAAATATAGTGGTTAAAGGGCGTAATACCGGCTCCTACTGATGAGTCGCCAGTAAGCACGAAACGAATGTGCATGAGATTATACTTTCCGTTCATGCTGCCTTTGGTTTATCCTTCTGGTCACAACTGAACTAATTTGTTACTAGGTTTGCAAAACCCAATATATACTTGCATATATATTAGTTCTTGCAACAAACAGTATGTAACTGTAATAAGTTATTCTCTTCTTCGAAAATTTACAAAATTTGTAATCAATTGCCGAAGTGGCTTAGAGAAACGCCTCCATCTAAGATGTCTTTTAAATTTTTATCTACGGAACTAGAAAAAGTATACAATCCTCCTGATATTTTTTTTATTTTGATTATGATAATACTTTCTCATGTTTGAATAAAAGATTTAGGATAATTGTTTATTATAATCAAGGTTGCGGTCTTGATATAAACACCTGACCCATTAATTACTTACATATGTCAGTATAAACTAAGAATTGTATAGTGTAGAAAAGGCAATTCATCCAGTAGACCGGTTTCGTCCTTATTGGGAACTCATCAAGTACTGGCCAGAATTTGCCGCGGACAGGATACGAACCTGGGCACGTCTGCTTCGGAATCTGGTGCTCTAACCACTGAGCTATCCTGCCGCACACTACACTACACACAATTTTCAGTTATATACTAACTAATGTAACTTGGTTAGTCAATTTTTCCTTTAGGTGGAGCTCATATGGCATCCATTTAGACCCAAAGTTCCAACTAACCATGCCCAATCTGTCATTACTGAACAGACACCACATTACATGGGGAAATGGTATTGAAATGAACATTTATATAATTAAACGAACATTGGTTGCGCGGGTGGTGATAACATTTATTATAATCAAGGTTGCGGTCTTGATATAAACACCTGACCCATTAATTACTTACATATGTCAGTATAAACTAAGAATTGTATAGTGTAGAAAAGGCAATTCATCCAGTAGACCGGTTTCGTCCTTATTGGGAACTCATCAAGTACTGGCCAGAATTTGCCGCGGACAGGATACGAACCTGGGCACGTCTGCTTCGGAATCTGGTGCTCTAACCACTGAGCTATCCTGCCGCACACTACACTACACACAATTTTCAGTTATATACTAACTAATGTAACTTGGTTAGTCAATTTTTCCTTTAGGTTGAGCTCATATGGCATCCATTTAGACCCAAAGTTCCAACTAACCATGCTCAATCTGTCATTACTGAACAGACACCACATTACATGGTGAAATGGTATTGAAATGAACATTTATATAATTAAGCGAACATTGGTTGCGCGGGTGGTGATAACATTTATTATAATCAAGGTTGCGGTCTTGATATAAACACCTGACCCATTAATTACTTACATAATAATGTCAGTATAAACTAAGAATTGTATAGTGTAGAAAAGGCAATTCATCCAGTAGACCGGTTTCGTCCTTATTGGGAACTCATCAAGTACTGGCCAGAATTTGCCGCGGACAGGATACGAACCTGGGCACGTCTGCTTCGGAATCTGGTGCTCTAACCACTGAGCTATCCTGCCGCACACTACACTACACACAATTTTCAGTTATATACTAACTAATGTAACTTGGTTAGTCAATTTTTCCTTTAGGTGGAGCTCATATGGCATCCATTTAGACCCAAAGTTCCAACTAACCATGCCCAATCTGTCATTACTGAACAGACACCACATTACATGGGGAAATGGTATTGAAATGAACATTTATATAATTAGACGAACATGAGTTGTGCGGGTGGTGATAACATTTATTATAATCAGTGTTGCGGTCGTGATATACACCTCCATTAATTACTATACATATGTCAGTAGTAAACTATGCAGGCAGTAGATCGGTTTTCTTTCACCCTATTGGAACTCATCAGGACTGGTTAGAATTCTACAAGCAACTCATATCACCCTGGTGCTTGGTCTCATTGAAAGACTTGCCGCACACTCACTACACACATTTTCAGTTATATACTAACTAATGGTCAACTTGTTAGTCAATTTTCCTTAGGTTGAGTTATATATCCATTTAGACCCAAAGTTCCAACTAACCATGCCCAATCTGTCAACCCGCGCAACCAATGTTCGTTTAATTATATAAATGTTCATTTCAATACCATTTCCCCATGTAGTGTGGTGTCTGTTCAGTAATGACAGATTGGGCATGGTTAGTTGGAACTTTGGGTCTAAATGGATGCGATATGAGCTCCACCTAAAGGAAAAATTGACTAACCAAGTTACATTAGTTAGTATATAACTGAAAATTGTGTGTAGTGTAGTGTGCGGCAGGATAGCTCAGTGGTTAGAGCACCAGATTCCGAAGCAGACGTGCCCAGGTTCGTATCCTGTCCGCGGCAAATTCTGGCCAGTACTTGATGAGTTCCCAATAAGGACGAAACCGGTCTACTGGATGAATTGCCTTTTCTACACTATACAATTCTTAGTTTATACTGACATATGTAAGTAATTAATGGGTCAGGTGTTTATATCAAGACCGCAACCTTGATTATAATAAATGTTATCACCACCCGCGCAACCAATGTTCGTTTAGGATAATTGTTATCGGAAACAGAATTTTTTGAGATTTTTATTTCCAAGTTTTGTATTATTAAAATTGAAATGTTATGCATTATATCATCATGTTAGTCAACAATACATACAATCAATTGCTAGTCATGGTTCTCATTTTTTTGCATAATGTTACACTCGAATTATACCTTAATTTTTCCTATTTTTGATGATGAATCTATTATTCTTTACAGCCGAACTTTCTGATATTGATATATTGTACAGTACAACTAGTGAGATTTACTTATCTACATGAGACTAATTGCACATTTTTATGTGATGTGATAACTTTTTTATATTGTACATTTTCCAATTTTATTATTTGATGGAACATGTGTGGTTTGAATCCAAATAAAGATATTCTATTCTATTCTATTCTAATATAATTTATCAAAATCAGAACATCCAGCAGTAATATCACTGCGTACGCTATATCAAATTTTGATACAATTTTTATTATAAAGATAAAATATGTCTTTTTAATTAATCGCATTTGTAAAATAACTGATGATACATATTGTAAGAGGTTTCGTAGATAATTTAAGAGGTTCTGCGAGCTAGTTGTCTATTTAGTGCAAAATTATCCTCCTATATAATATCTGGTAATTGTAATTAGGATCGGCGTTCAGGATTAAAACATGTCCCTTCCCGAAGGGTGAAGTGAGAAAACTCATCCATTTTCATCCGTTTATTGCAAATGGTCTAACTAAGCATGAATCAATTCACAGTTACATAAAACGGACCGTGCTCTAGACGGCAACAAAACGATATATTGTCAACACAATTGAATGTCTTATACACAAGTAATTATCAGGAACACAAACGTCTGAATCGTGATGAATACATGTAAATAATTGAAAATATATGACGATATAAATTCAGATTGACTAGCAATTTAGTTTAAAGTCATTGGTAAATATTGTCACTAATAATTGATGGATAAAAATCGTGTAAAAACAGTTTCGAAAAAATATCACAAACAATTATTCCCATGTTTGCTAGGTTTTAAATGATTTAGTTATAGTAATCCATTGAATTAAAGAATTTGTGAATGTGATTGAGGAACATCTGATGTCCTGATACGTGAAATCATATCTGAATGCAAAAAAACATCGATCCACATGTTTAGGCCCCTAACCTATTCGAGTCTGAAAGCCCCATAGATGCCAGATCGCTTGAAGTCCTAAAATTCACAGTAGAGTCTGATAAGCTTATATTACTATTTGTGTCTCCTAAATTCAAGTCCACAATGTCCTGAACTAACCTACTTGTGTCCTCAAATTTAAGATCTGTCTCCATATCTATACGGTAAAACAATTAAATCGACACTTAATGTTAGGCAATCGGAATGCGAAAGTTGGACAGCGGTATCTCCAAACAAATAATCTGGAAAGAAATATACGTGAACAAGAGACGAAATTAAATATGCTTGTTCTAAGGCTTCACCTTCTCTATTATATTATATCAGAACAAAGGCAATTGATGGAGTGATATATTTGATGATGATGTAATTGTTTACTAGAGAAAAATGTTAAACTGCAGCAGACCAAAATTACAATACCAGTCACGGAGCGAGACACTCGAAAACTGAAAATGGCGCACAATTCAAAATCAAGTATTTAAACAAAGAATGTTCTGGAAAATAAAAAGAAAAAATTCTTTTTAAATAAAATTCGTTACAATCAGCCATAGTGGTTTAAATTTATCAGTCAATGTTATTTTACATAAAGCGGAGGATTTAACTTCCTCCACATACACCACCTTCTCAAAAAAAGGAACGGCTAATAATAAACGTAATCATTATTCTTCGGTTGACATAGCACTCTTCCAGAACGAGTTGTGCATAATGGAGCCCCTGACGTCGTCATCTCGACCGGTACAGTATTCATTTTTCTTCCAAATCATCTGGTATTGACAAATAGTTTTCATGCTGTGATGTAGTAGAATAATATTTTGCTATATTAGACAACGCATTTTCAGAGTTCTGCATTTCATTACGTGCCTGTATGGTGCGATTGCACACATCAGATTCGCCCATGGAACGGTCATTCAACGCATCTGTTAATTCAGTCATACCGACTATCCAGATAAACTGGGGAATACAACAATCCAACGTAACACAATCCTCAATGCCATTTATTTCTATGATGACATTCTTGTCAGTCATCCTCTTGACCTTGTATGGTCCTTTATAAAATGGTGTTAGGCAGTTCTTCCTATTTTCATTAGTTATATACACATGCGAAGCCGATTTTAGATCAGAGGACACATAGCATTTGGTTTTTGCTTTTCTAGTCTTGGTCGGAGCTAAACGACACATCTTATCTCTAAGTGCTCCTACGAACCAATCTACATAACTAAAAGCCCAATCTAGACTACTTGGAGTTTCTATACGAAGATCTCCAGGCAACCTTAATGGTTCTCCATAAACCAGTTCTGCTATTGAAGTACCTAATTGTGACCTATATTTGTTGCGCATGGCGAGTAGTACAATAGGAAGATCGTGTATCCAGCTTGTTCCACTGGTACACCTTAATGCAGCTTTTAGTTCACGATGTAGCCTTTCTACCATCCCATCCGCTCGTGGGTTATACGCGCTCGTATGTATTACAGTGGTTCCCATGATGTTGAGGGATCTTACGAAAAGCTCAGACATAAATTGACTACCGCGATATCCAATTATGTAAAAACGCGAACAAGACATCTTGCGCTGTCATGTCTTTTAAAACCGCCACTTCAAATTGACGACTAAATCTATCTACCATCGTCAGCAAGTACTTGTTTCCATTTACTTCAGGCATCTCGACAATGTCTATGTGTACGTGTCTGAACCGTCTAATTGGTATTCCAATGTTCTTTATCTCGGTTCTGGTATGTCTCCACACATTCCACGTTTGACACTTGGCACAGGCTCTTACCCATACCCGTATGTCTTTAGACATGTGCGGCCATACATATCTGTCGTTGATTAATCGAATGGTGGCTTTAATGGATGGATGCCCCATGTCATGTAACACTTGGATAATCTTGGCCCGTAACTCCAACGGCACATAAGGTCGTGGTTGACTTCTAGATGTTTTGCATAATAACCACTTACGATATTACTCTTAATAGGTTTGACCACTAATCCATATTGTTCCAGCCTGGTCAAAACCTTTTCCAAAAACGTACGATGTTCGTCTCGTGAGCGACTAAAAATTATTATGTCGTCTATATATACCCTCGCAAATGGACAATTCTGAAGGATTTCTTCAGCCAAACGCTGGAATGTCTGACTGGCATTTTTCAAACCAAAAGGCATTCGAAGAAATTCATGCGATCCCCCTCCTGGAAATCTGACTGCAGTGAGTGGTATCGAACTTTCTTCCATTGGTACCTGATAGTACGCTTTCTGGAGATCTAAAGTTGAATAAACCTCATATCCCATTATATCTCGGAGTAAAGTACTCTGGTTAGGGAGAGGATAAGAATCACCCTTCGTCACTGAGTTTAATAGACGATAATTCCCACAAACCCTCCATTGACCCGGTTCAGGTTTTGGAACTACCACTATTGGGGAAGCAAAATTGGAATTTGACCTTCTACAAATCCCCTCTTTGCGCAATTGGTGAAATTCGGACAAAGCAACTTGTTGCTTGTGTTGTGCCAATGGTTGAGCCTTTGGTGAACAAGGCAACGGAGCCACCAATTCTATTGGGTGTTCTACTCCTGTCTTCAGACCTATCCTTTTGGCACTGAAAGTTTGAAACACTGCTAGGTGCTTCTCGATTATATCGGCAAAGTCATGTGCGACTGTTGGACGAGGTAAGAGGACTGTTCTAACTGCCGACGTGTTAGACTCAGTATGTGTTGATATCCCTACGCCTTCTGCGATAGTCCTAGCTTTGGAGTCTAATGTCAGCTTGAAATGTGTCAAGAAATCCATGCCAATGATATGGTCCTTGACATCGGCTACTAGAAAATTCCATCGGAAGGAAGATTTCTGGCCTAATGTTACCGACATTTCTTTCATCCCTTTTACTCCAATCGGACTACCGTTAGCGGCCCATAGTTGATAATCAAATGTGGGGCAATCTGCTTCCATCACGTCTGACCTAACTATGCTTACCTCAGCACCCGTATCAATGAGAAATTCTAATCCAGATAATTCATCCTTAATAATGAACTTGTTGCTGGACAATCCGGCAATGTTTTCCAGATCTCCGCTTAGTGAGAATCGGACTCTCTTGCCTTCTATATCGGTGCTATTTGCTCTAGTCGCATCTTTTGCTTTGAGTATGCCTTTTAAAGGCATATCTGGGAGCCTTTGCAATGGAACCCCCCTACGGCTCCTACTAGCGGGGGTTTTGTCCTTTTCCCGGTGATGGATTTCTCTCAACCGGTTTTGTGCTTCCTTTCCATCTGGGTCCACCTAATCGCGGGTAAATACAATTCTCACCTTGGCACTTCGCACTGCGTCCGTATTCGCAATGTGCCTTACACCATCCGCGTGGCCCTTCGAAGCGTTGACGCGAGTGACTCCCTCGACGTCTAGTGTATCTATCCTGACTCTGAAGTTGTGCAATATCACTACGTAAGCTAGCAACTTCTCTACATAAGAAACGCAAGGTTTCTTGTATAGTCAGGTTGTTTTCGGTATCTGCCCTGACTGGCTGCATCGTGACAGAATCTGCTATTACAGCATGTACTTGTGGTTCTTGCTGTTTATACACGCCGTCTAACCCTCTGAGTTTTGTTGGCCAATCTATGCTCATTGTGTCAAATACTTCCAATGTTGTTCTAAGCCTAATTGGTAGCTCAGCTGTGAAAATGGAGTTGACTACATCTCTAGATATATTCAACCTGGAAGCTTTTGTGCAAAGGCGTTCATAAAATTCGGACGGTAGTTGACGCCCCATTTTTTCTAAGCGTAATAATTCGCACATTTGCGCTGATCTTCCAGGCTGATATCTCTGTTGAATTTCAGCCATTAATAACTCAAATGCATTGTACGGCTTTTCTTCCACAGTTCTGTCTCTGAAATTTTCCAAAGCATTTCGGAAATTTTCAGGCAATGCCATCCATGCTGCAACAAATTTCTCCATAGGGTTCACGATATTATAAGCACTGAATATCATTTGGGCATCTCCTACCCAACTTGAATGTTTTTCTGATTTATACTGTGGTAGACTTAATATTCTTGGACTGGCGCGGTCGCCAAATTTTGTTGAGGCCCCTAACCTATTCGAGTCTGTAAGCCCCATAGATGCCAGATCGCTGGAAGTCCTAAAATTCACAGTAGAGTCTGATAGGCTTATATGATTGTTTGCGTCTCTTAAGTTCAAGTCCGCTATGTCCTGCACTAACCTACTTGTGTCCTCAAATTTAATATCGGTATCCATGAATATATGAGATAACAATTAAATCGATACTTACTGTTAGGCAATCGGAAAGTGAAAGTTGGAAAGCTGTTCTCACACAGTAATTAATCTGGAAAGATGAATATACGTGAACCAACAGATGAAATCAAATATACCTGTTCCTAGGCTCCTCTTCACTGTTATTTTATATCAGAACAAAGGCAATTGATGGAGCAATATATTTGATGATGATGTAATCGTTTACTATAGAAAATTGTTAACATGCAGTAAACCAAAATTACAATACCAGACACAGAGCGAGATACTCGAAAACTGAAAATAGCGCACAATTTAAAATCAAGTATTTAAACAAAGAATGTTCTGGAAAATAAAAAGAAAAAATTCTTTTAAATAAAATTTGTTACAATCAGCTATGGTGGTTTAAATTTATCAGTCAAGGTAATTTTACATAAGGCGGAGGATTTAACTTCCTCCACACAATGTGTCTCATATTGTGTTGCGTGTTTAAATAACTTTGTTTATTTTGATTGCCAAAATTAGCTGTTACCGCAGGACATGTCTCTTTAAATTGAAGCTGAAATGCGCAATTTGTGTGCAATTTTACTGTTTGCTAAAATATATGAGTTTACTATGTATAAGTATATGTATAACTATGACTCGTCATAACCAAGTTTTGCCATGGAAGTGCCTCTTAATTTCGTAGGTAAGTTCGTAATGGATATTCTGTTTCCAACTTCCTTTGGAATATCAGGCCCGATAAAATTTTGGAAGTAATATGCCATAAAATACAGATAAAAGTTGATTTCTCCTCTTTTCCTAATTTGTAAATTCAGTCAACTTTTGAGAACTCTATGGTTGATACTAAATTTGAAGTTCTTATGAAAGAAGCTAAAACAAATTAATTGGTTGGGTTTCCATGATAATATTATTGAATCTCGTTAGGATACATTTCCAACATTTAAGCAATGAATAAATAAATAAATAATATGGATTCTTTCATTCTTCTCAGTTTGAAAGTCTTCGCTTCGTCAGCCCAACCAGAATGAATGTCTGGCCTGCAAGTTTGTAGTCTTTTATGGCTATCCATAGAATTGCAAATAGTGCAATCTCCATTTTTGGAAAAGCTTTCAGAAAATCGGATCCTAACACGGCCGGTGCCTTTTTTGTTACTACCATTTGAGAGAATCTGAGAAATAAGGCACCGAGGTCCCATATATGCAGAATGATGGTCTAATTTAGAACAATTAACTGCCTCGGCAACTTTTATTAGAATAAAATTCTTAACTCCATTGGTAAATTGCTCTGTATCCTGGCATTTAATGTTGTTATCTATTATGTTAAAACACGATTTATTAAAACACATATTTTATAAAAATAGCGTCAGTTAATTTATGTAACATAAGTTCATTGAACTCCACATTGTTGAAAAATATACAATTGGATAATTACATTAACTTTGATCAAACATCGAAAAATTTTATAATTATTTTCTATTTCTTTACCCGTTAAATTGCTGATCGTCAAAGCGGTTATGGCGAAACAGAGCATTTTATTATTTCAAGGTTTCGCGATTGCCTTAGTGGTTTTTGGATGTTTCCTGTCAGATATTATAGCTCTGACGTCGAAAGAACGGAATATGTTTCTAAAGGCGCACAACGACTTGCGAGCTCAACTGTTAAATGGAAGAGTCGAAGGGCAACCGAAAGCAAAATCAATGCCGATGCTTGTGAGTTACTTTTGAAAGTTTGAATGAATTTGAAAATTACGAACCCGTTTTTTTGCTCTTGCATAAGTTAAAGATTAGATGACTAAATATAAAAGAAAATGGATAATTTAGCCGTCAATACTACGCTAAATTTATCATATTTTTAATGACAAACATTTAATTTTCTGTTAAAATCTTTAGTTGCAACCATTAAAATAGCATAATTATTTATTTATGACAATAATAAATTTTAAATTCTTTTCGCCATTTTTAGTTTAAAAAACTAACCTGAAATTATTAAAATCTATTAATTTGGGTCCTATGAAAAAATAAAATGTTTCAAATTCGACTTTCAACTACGGCCCAATTAGTAAGAAAGAAACAGAAATAAGCAGGCACCCCGAAACACATAAGCACATATATTTCATCAGTTCATCATAAGTCATTTTTGATCATGTCTCTCTACTTTACCAGCATGTTAGTATTGAGTACCGACATTATAGCCATTGTGTTTTTACAGTTTACATATTCGGTTTCCATATGTTATCTATAGTGAGATAAAATTTCAAGTTGCATTGCCGAAGACCTTAGATGTAGTTAGCTTTACTACTGCTGGTTTACGCATTCGTATAAAAGATTTTACCGTTTTATTTTTTCACATTCCTAATCCAAGTAGTGGGTAGAGGGCGTAATAACGGCTCCTACTATCGAGTCGCCAGTAAACGTGAACCGACTATGCACGAGATTACCCTTTCATGCTGGCTTTATTTTATACTTCTGGTCATATTTGCAATAATTTGTTACCAGGTTTGCAACAACTAATACATAATTACCATGGCATTTTTAAACTCTACATTGTAACAAATTGATTAAACATAAAGTATCTCTCTTCTTCATTTAAAATCCTGACTCTCATGGATTAATAATATTGTTAGATTTTGAACATAACGATTTCAATATGCAAAAACTTTGAAATATCATTTATAAAAGATATGTATATGGATATATCCAAATACGTTGATATTATAATAGACACATTTCTTGCATTTAAAATCCATATTACAAAGGCAATTTATACGTATATTTCCAATATATTTCACGTATAGAAAATAGAGCACCATATTTAATATGACTAGGAAATGAAATTACAAAACATTTGCATAAGATATATGTGGAATGTTGATTTCCCATATTTTTACTTAAAACATCTTAAAATTTATCAAGAATTACACCACATATGGAGCTTGTTGAGATTTCTTATTAACGTATACTTTACAATTAATTTCAGAAATGGAACTCTGAACTTCAGCAATCAGCGCAGCGGTGGGCCAATAACTGTACTGTGGGGCATGATACCATAAGGGATCGGCAAACCAAACAGTGGGGTTGGGTTCGGCAAAATTGGGATGGAACTTACAATGTAGAAAAGTATGTTCAATTATTTTCGGTTGTTTAACACATTTCCTTTATTTCCCCCATTATACCGATAAAACAAATTATATCCATTTGTGCAATTATAACTTTCGTGTAGAATTCTTATATTATTTCGAATTAACTTGTTTTGATGCTCAAATTCCTGTTATCACTCCCAAATTAAGTCAAGGATTTGACACTACAAATAATTGTTTTAAACAAATTATGCATCTCAATTTCTTCTTCCGTCGGTTCATGGAAAATCATATTTAATCCAGTTATTCTTCAATTGCAAAATAGATAGAAGGAATGTTAAGTTGCTTATTTTATTATATTTCGCATCTCCTGCATTTTGTAAAATGGTGTACACCGGGTGTCATTTATTAAATTAAATTAAATGTGCTATATAGGGACCAAAATCACCATTTGACTTATTTCTTTAATCGGAAATGTCAATTAGATTAAAATATTTCTTAGTTAATTCCAGATATTTTATTCATTAATTTTAACATTATATTTTCGTTTTATTAGGGCTGTGCAAATGTGGTGGAGTGAATATCAATATTACAATTACAAATCGAACAGATGCAACGGTGTTTGTGGACATTACACTCAGGTTCATTAAAATAAATTTGAAGGGTTTTCATTATTTCGCATAAGAAAACGTCAAATTATTTCCTTATTTTCAATAAATAAAAAAATATATTACACGTTAAGTAATACCATAAAACCAGACAGCGTGTATCAATTTGTTCATAAAAGTATTCCAGTAATAAAAAATTTATAATAGGTAAAAGGATCATTTATGGAAATGTCTTTAAATAACAATTTTCTAAATGTAATCTAGAAACAAAAATCGTGATTTTTATTTTATATTTTAAAATATGTTATATGTGGGGATTAGTTAGATTAGATATCATTTTCTTAAAATATTTAGAGATGTCAATTTTAGATAATCTGAATGTCTTGGTTCGTCTTATTTAGATAAATATATATATATATATATATATATATATATATATATATATGATATATATATATTATATATTATATATATATATATTTACTATTGGCAAAAAATAGCTTAATAATGGTAAGAGTAATGTCCCCAAATTTCCTGTTTTCCTTAGCCCAAAGGTTAGGAATTCTTTGAAGTGTATACTGAAATAACCTTGTTCTGATTGTTATAATGTTATTATACTTTGTTGGGTTGTATTCTAACTTACTTGATCTTAATAGGTGGCGTGGGCTAAAACGACCGATGTTGGCTGTGCCTACAAGGCATGTGCAAAACCATTTCTTTATGGAAACTCAATCGTTTGCAACTACGGTCCTGGGTATGTGCTATTTGTGACGATGATTTCAATTAAATTCGTAAAAATGTTTTAAATTAAATTTGTTTTTCAACATAGGTGCAAAAGAAATAACAATTAAAAGCATTTTGCGCAAAACTAACATCTACTTCTCACTGATATTTTACTATATTTTTCCACGTTTTCTTAATAAAGGATAATATCATAATTATTTTTATCATTAATTCAAAATCTTTATAAAATTAAATAATTAATTATAAAAAATACGGTTGGAAATTATTGCACAAATACCTACTGCTGATGAATATTTTGCACTGCGCAACATTTTAATAGGTTGCAATTTTTTAGTTTTACAAATTGATATATAATGGCGCATATGAAACTATCGAAATATAATTTTGAACAAAATGAAAGACTCGTAGCAATTCTATTAAAACTACAATGGCAATTAAAAATTAAAAATTTTGAATATTAATATCATAATTCAAGTACAAACTTCAAGTTAATTATTTAAACTTACTTATGCTCAATTGTTAATTTAAATTTGCCTGTATAAAATACTTAAAATGAATTATCAAGTAGCCGTATCATTTGTCGTCCTATCAACCTATTAAATTTTATTTTCTGCAAACAATTTAAAAAAACCAATTTTGGGCGGCTTCAGTTTGATTGGTCAAAGTAGAACCCATGAATCAGGAGTTAACATAATCTTTGCACATGAAAATTTAAAAGAATCAAGATTATACTGCCCTACCGGGGGTAATAATTATCCTGTAACAGCAAGTTGCTTTTTAAAATGGAGGTATATTACTTATCCGCATAAAGTGCCCAATAAAAGCAATTATTAAATCGACGTACACGTTTATGAAAACATTTATACTTCGTTTATTTAACATATTCGCGCTTTTATTTTAAATAAAAATGCAAATTTTGGCTTAACCCTGGTATGTTTATGATTAAATTCGTGGGTTTCCTTCTTCTTTTAAATAATTTTTTTTGTCTAATCAATTATTGTATCAAACATTTTTGTTTATATTTCAGAGGAAATTATATCGGAGAACGTCCTTACGAGGCTGCTTAATTAGCGTAATATTTATTTTTTTTAAATCTGCTAAAATTCAATATCAAATTAATAATAAAAAAATTTTAATTCATTTTTTTTGACAAAAGTTGCACTGCCTGAAATGACTAAATTTTTCATTAAAACATTGAAATTACTATATAAGAAAGTCATATAAATTCAAATTTAGACATATTACTGTCAAAACTATATATTTGCCAAAGCATTTTTTCTGCTGACCGTTCGTTCGCAGCCCTCAACTTTAAATCTCTGCTGCCTTTTATGGGAAATTTGGTGATTCTAATGATATTGCAGCAGCACTACAAACGTGACCCGAGAATGTGCATATCAAAGAAACATTATGGAGATATTGCAAAAAGGAAAGGGAAAGCATTGTTCTGTAATAAATATTAACATTTGACTAATTTCGTGTGCTATAAAGCAGAAAGAGTTAAGGCAGATGTGTTAATCTAAATGAATATTTTTTCCAACGATAATATCATTTTGCACAAATTGGTGAAATAAAATTGCCATTAAAAGGAGACAATGTAAATGTGCAATAAAAGATATTTAATTATTAATAATTGTCGGGCAATCAAATGTGATTAAAATTAAAACTAATCACTGGTGCATTAGATCTTGCGAAAAAAGCAACAAAATAAATTCGCATATGAAGTTCACTCCTGTTATGATGCTCTTTATTCACTATATATTTGGTTGAGGAGTGTCGAAAAATAGGACGGCACAATCGCCTATACGACTGCATAAATCTGCTATGGTGAAGCTAACTTAAAATAAATTCTTTTAAAATACAACTGTGCTTAAATCACTATCTATTATATATATATATATATATATATATATATATATATATATATATATATATATATATAAATTTTGAAATGGATACCAACAGAATAGCTATTCAGTCAGAAACCGATACCAATACTATGGTACCAAAATTTACATGATTCCAATGTAATCTAAAATTTATAAAAAATTTTGGAATTACTTTAAATTAATCTAATCTGGACTTGATCAAAATCATTTATCAGATATCAGGGTAATTGTAACATAATCCAATGGATTGTATAAAAGTTAGATAATGTTTCGAGCAAAGAAGTAATAGATGTGCAATATTGCATTAGGTGTTGCGCACCTAGCAAGAATTAGTTTAAAAAGTGACCAACTGAAAAGATAGGTTGACTGCTGCAGATTCTCACCTTTGTATGGCAAATTGGACCGTCTTACTTTCTCATAATAGTCAAGGGAATAAACAGTGTATCAAGGACGTTATACAGGCTTCTCCTGATGATGTGCGCGAGATTAGACTTTCCGTTCATGTCATCTTTGATGCATCCTTTCCGTCATATTTGAACTAATTTGTTAATAGATGTGCTGAATATATTACCAAATTGCTTATATATATTTGCTCTCCGCGAATAACTGTGACTTTCTGTTGTATATATAATTGAATGGGATCAAGTTTTACTCATAAGTTGAATAAAGGGGTACTCGATTGTTTTGGTAACATGTATATATATATATATATATATATATATATATATATATATATATATATATATATATAAGAACAAAACAACGTACTCCATGGAATAACATTTATTAATAAATCTTATTTCTACCAGTATCTACAGCCATTGTTCTGGATTCGTTAGTATATTCGTTCATCCAATCCCACTGTACATGTGTTGTAACCAATCTCCTCTTCGTTATGCTAGCCTTTCCTTTGCGCAATTTAGACCACTGCTTTTGCGCAATTTAGACCACTCCTTTTGCGTAACGTCATTTGGTGTGTCATCGCTTTCATTGTAATTGCGTCCGTAATTGATGTATGTGTCGTATTTTGCGAAGCGTTGGCTATTTTTAAAGGCATGTCGGTTATGTCTTTGTTCCAGTCCAATTTAATTTCTTTGTGAATTATTTTCTGCACGTTTAAGCAGGGCTTCAGCTTATTAATTGCAATAGCTTCAAAAGCCAGAAGCATTTTCTCTGTTTTTGCCTTGTAGAGAACTGAAAAATTGTTACTACTAACAGCATGACCTGTGAGTAGTACATGTTCGCAAATTGCTGATTTTTGTGCAGGAGCTGCACCCCTCTTTAATAGTTTTTGAGGGAGATGCTGATTTATTCTAGTTTCGAGCCTCTTTTTTGATCTGCCGATGTACTGAGCGTTGCAGGTACATTGAAATTTGTATACAGACAAAGGTGTTGACGTCACAGAGAGGCTATCTTTTTCATTCGTGCGCATCAGTTTTGTTGTGTTGAACACCACTCTCACCTGTATTGATGGAAACTGTGCTTTTGTCGCTCGAATTACTTTTCGTTTGAAGATTTCCGCTGGAAGATCACCTCCAAAGGGAACACTAAGCGTTACTATCTGGGGAGTTTGATTTTCTTCCAAATTGGCCTCGATTTTGTTGCGTTGCCTCAAGTTGTATTCGATGAACCAGTCCGGATAGCCATTATTTCTCAACGCTTCGCGAAGCAAATTTAGCTCTACTTCAATGTTGTCCGGTGAACAAATCCTGCGTATTCGTGTGCCCAAATTTATTATTAGGTTCCTTTTGTACGCCCTTGGCACACTACTCATATAATGGATATACTGTGCAGTCCAGCTTGATTTCTTGTGAACTGACCTTGAGAGAGTACCTTCTTCATCTCTCGTTATTCCTACATCTAGGGAGGATAAATATCCGTCTTTTTCTTCTTCTATTGTAAACTTGATTGCCTGGTCTACCTTGTTTATGTGATGTAGCAGTGAATTTGTATCTTCATCCTTTTCAACGACCATGAAAGTATCGTCAACGTAGCGCACGTAAAAATGAGCTCCATTGATAAATGGTTTTAAACCAGTTGTTTCTAAATGGTGCATGTATATGTCTGCCAATACTGGTCCAAGAGGACTACCCATACCTATGCCGTCAATTTGTCTGTAGAAGACTCCTTGGAATACGAATTGTACGTTGGATGTGCATAATAGAAGTAGTTCTCTCATGTCGTCCACTTCTATCAGTGTTTCCGCTCCTGATGATCGTATATATTCACATAGGATATTTATAGTTTTATTTACTGGAATGCTAGTAAAGAGTGACTTTATATCGAGGGACACCATTTTCCTCTCTTTCACCGGACAACATTGAGGTAGAGCTAAATTTTCTTTGCGAAGCGTTGAGAAATAATGGCTATCCGGACTGGTTCATCGAATACAACTTGAGGCAACGCAACAAAATCGATGCCAATTTGTAAGAACATCAAACTCCCCAGATAGTAACGCTTAGTGTTCCCTTTGGAGGTGATCTTCCAGCGGAAATCTTCAAACGAAAAGTAATTCGAGCGACAAAAGCACAGTTTCCATCAATACAGGTGAGAGTGGTGTTCAACACAACAAAACTGATGCGCACGAATGAAAAAGATAGCCTCTCTGTGACGTCAACACCTTTGTCTGTATACAAATTTCAATGTACCTGCAACGCTCAGTACATCGGCAGATCAAAAAAGAGGCTCGAAACTAGAATAAATCAGCATCTCCCTCAAAAACTATTAAAGAGGGGTGCAGCTCCTGCACAAAAATCAGCAATTTGCGAACATGTACTACTCACAGGTCATGCTGTTAGTAGTAACAATTTTTCAGTTCTCTACAAGGCAAAAACAGAGAAAATGCTTCTGGCTTTTGAAGCTATTGCAATTAATAAGCTGAAGCCCTGCTTAAACGTGCAGAAAATAATTCAAAAAGAAATTAAATTGGACTGGAACAAAGACATAACCGACATGCCTTTAAAAATAGCCAACGCTTCGCAAAATACGACACATACATCAATTACGGACGCAATTACAATGAAAGCGATGACACACCAAATGACGTTACGCAAAAGGAGTGGTCTAAATTGCGCAAAAGCAGTGGTCTAAATTGCGCAAAGCAAAGGCCAGCATAACGAAGAGGAGATTGGTTACAACACATGTACAGTGGGATTGGATGAACGAATATACTAACGAATCCAGAACAATGGCTGTAGATACTGGTAGAAATAAGATTTATTAATAAATGTTATTCCATGGAGTACGTTGTTTTGTTCTTACATTTTAAAAAATGGTGAAATATATATATATATATATATATATATATATATATATATATATATATATATATATATATATATATATATATATATTTATATTGTGTTGTCTTTGAAGATGCATTATCAAAGCATTTATGTTAAATTAGTTCCACTAGAGTAGGTTCAGACATAATATTGTAGCGTATTTTTGCGGGGTTGCTATCTAGTTCGTGATTCCATACCCGTCCTATATATCCATGGTGGCCATTATTAATACCCTACCACATTATCAATCTCTGATCTTTTTCGGATTGTTGATGTGAGAAGGCAGAAATGGTGTCATACTTATATTATGCGCAATGTTGCAAATATAAATATAATTCACAGTTAGTCCAAATTGAACATGTGCTGGTCGGCAACAAAAACAGATTTTAATGCAAAGGTAGGTCTTAAACACCATTCACAGTTTAACTAAATTTTCCGTATTCTAGACGGCAACAGTTAAAATGATTTATGTTTATAAAGAGAAATGTTTTGCACACACGCAGTTATTCGTATACAAATGTCTGAATTGAACTGTATTTATGCCATCGATCTAAAATACATGATGATATGAAAAAAGTCATCGTTAAAAGTTATCACTAAAAATGAAGGTATAAGCCGTATAAAGACTTCAATGACAAAAACTCGATTGAAAGTACATGATGATATGAATAGAATCAACGTTAAAAGTTATCACTAAAAATGAATGTGCAAGCCGTATAACGACTTCAATGACAAAAACTCGATTGAAAATACATGATGATATGAATAGAATCAATGTTAATAGTTACCACTAAAGATGAATATGTAAACCGTTTAAAGACTTCAATGACAAAAACTCACAAATGTTTAGTTCACTGCTTGCTATGGTTTTAACTCATGTCATTATATTAATACATTATTCTCTGAAGTTCGGTTAGGCCTACTTGAATGTGAACAGTAAATCCAATGCGTAAATAATCCAACTAAGCTAAATAAGTTCACTGTGACACAATAGTCCACCGCGTGTTTCATCCGTATCGCGCGCAGTTCTGTTTATTTAATAAAAACCCCATTTATTACAAATAAAATTGCAAATCAAGAAATATCGATTAAAACTGCTTGAAACTAACAGAGATTGTATAAGAAAAGAGTTAGAATATTTGACCTTAAAGAGCACTGTGTTTGTGCAGATCGAACGTCGTTGGGTTTGTAACGCGGGGCCGCGTGTTACATTCTCCTCCCAAATATACAGCGGGTAAAAGGCGGAATATGTATTAAGTGTTGCAAACCTTGTAAGAAATTATTTCAGTTGTGACCAGAAGGATACACCAAAGAGAGCATGAACCGAAAGTATAAACACATGCACATTCGTTTCGTGCTTACTGGCGACTCATCAGCTGTAGCCGGTATTACCCTTTTATTTTGTATACATTTCGGTAGGGAATGGGAGGTAATAGGCATGCTAACTCACTCTATATTATATATATACCGTGTATGAAAGGATAATAACACTTTCGCTATTGTGTCGGTAACCGAAACCAACATTATAGTTCCGAAAACTTTCATGGTATTAACACTATGGTTGCCGAGTCAGTACATCCTACCAACATGATGGATGTCAATGTACGCTATGGTCCAAATTTATTGAGAATTAAACATATTTCTGAACAGCTTTTACTCCAGCAAAAATGCAAGTATGTATTAGGTGTTGCTATTGGCATTATATGAAGTTAGTTTCAATGTTGCAAATGTACAAATTCGTATCTGAAATTGTGACGTCATATTTTCCCCAAATTTCCACGCAAATATTTAGTTGGTAAAGAGTTCAAAATCGACTCTTAATGATAAGTCGCCAGTTAGCCCAAATGTGCCCAAGATTATACTTGCAGCTCTTGCTGTCTTAGGTTTATTCTTATAAAAATATTTGAAGCAGTGTTTACCAGGATTGTAATACTCATGCACATTTTCTTATATATTATTTCTCCGCCACAAGCTGTATCTAACTCAAGTCTCCTTCCTAGTTTACGGAAATTAAAATTCTGACGCATTATTATTAGCTTTTTTGTGCTGTGATTATTAAAAGTAACGGAATAAAATCATACTTTGTTCCAAAATGAATCGTAGTCTATTTTTATTATTATTATATTATATTTTAAACACCATGGCTGATTGAGACGAATATGATTAAAAACGAATTTTTTTTTAAATTGAAGAACATTCTTTTTAATATGATTGTTTCTATTAAAAGAATTCTATGAAAAATTATTTAACGTAAATAAATGCCTAAAATACACAAACAATAATTGTCAAGCATTTGCAACGATAAAATTTTAACAATTATTTAAGAAAGTCTGAATCCTGCAAATTAATGAATCAGTACAACGTTAAAAGATAATGCTGCTGAATGCTGATGGGATAATATATATATATATATATATATATATATATATATATATATATATATATATATATATATATATATATATAATGTTCCGCTAGCTATACAGTATTTGCCAAATATATGAGCCAAGAAAAGCCAGAAGACAAATGTTTGGTTTTAAGTGAAACCAATAATCGTTTTTAAATTTCTAATTAGTACTTACGTTAAATAGAGATGCTCTGGTGCACATATTTAATAGAGAAGTTATGGTTGGCTGATGAGTAGAATGGGTGCCGCTGTCTAGTGTAACAGAACCTCAATCAATTTCCAAATTAGGATTGAATGAATCGCTACGTGAAACCCGAGGCTAATATCACACAAGATACTGGAGAAATTTAGACAGACAAATTTAACGAAGTTTCTGGCATCTTGGCTGCCAATAATGTAGCGTAGCGTTGAGTCTGCAAAATAAAAATAGACTGCAGATTGTGCCAGTTGTGCAAACGGACGCTAAGAAAATTTTGCTCCTTGAATAATGGTACGATCCGTGATCTCCTGAATTTTGTCAAGCCAGTTTTTCAAAAACAGGACAATAAATAATGAACGCAAAAAATATAGAATCACGCCACGACCTTTCTGTTTCAAGTAATATATAAACTTTCATATACATTTTGGAAATGACGTATCATTATTAATTAACTCGTTAGATTTAGACGACCATTTTAGCTAGATAGGTTAGGAAATGTTCCGAAACAGGAACTGTATATTTATTTAATGAAAATATAGGTAAAAATTAAAAAAATGAAATAATTATAGAAAGATCCAGAATAAAATCGAGGTTCCTCTTGATATTGTATACAATGGACCTTAAATAAAAATAAGATTTCACAGATAATGAAAGGAATAAAGAAATTTGAAACGGTGGACAGAGACATGAGAAGAAACTAGCAAACCTGAGAATCTATAACCATTCGAGAAATAATGCAAACGATTATGTGGTGTTTAAACGGGTAATAGATTTATTGTATATGGATCTCAAAGACAATAGAAATAGAATACTTAACCTGGAAACGAACATCGCTGTTTCTATAGGATACATACCTAAGAATGATAAAATTACGGAGACAATTAAAACAACACAATTCCACTAAGAAAAAGATAAAACGAAATTTGAATTGGATGTAAGAACATAGAGTGGATAAATGTGAGCCGAATTATGCATTGAAATGATTGAGATAGAATTTTTTATCTATTAAAGTAATATACCTTAAAGCAGATAATGATGGGGAAACAGTGCTAATGAATCAGAGGGATTATAATGATAAGATGCATGTTCCATTAAAAACATAAAGAAGTTTACCATAAAACAAAGATGGAACCAACTGGTAAATTATATGTTGAGGGTAAATTTTAATTAATTAAATGGTTGGGTCTAGTGAATTAGAGTTGGTGCTTGGAAAGTCATTAATACAAAAAAACGCACTCCTTCCCAAATCGTAGGGTTTAGTAAAGATCCACAAGCAAGATAATTTCTGTAAGTTAATTGTAAAATATCAGAATCCCATAACTCATAAAATGCCACTGAGTAATAAAATGCGCCTTTTTTCTAGATTATACATTAAAGTACATTTATCACTTTTTTGAAAATATTAGTTAATATAAATTATTAGAGAATAATAAACGGTGTCAGTTGGCTCGGTTGTTGATGAGATGTCGGGCGTCAGTCCGTAGTCAGCAAAACTGTCTGGAGGTGGAGTTATCGTTTCCTCACCGCCTGATAAGTAAACACTGCGGAACAGCGGGTCATTTGTATCAACGTCTGCCGGAGATATTCTGTGTTTGAAGACCTTCAGCTTTGCCATTATTCTCCAAAATGATGTAATTCTGACGTCGATCTAACACACGATAAGACCGCGCTTCAGTTTGGCTAGAATCCTGTTATCCATATCGTTGTTGACGAAGAACCATTTGCAGCTATCAAAATCTTTGTGTTTATAAATTGGATCATGTTAATGACGTGTAGGACAGATCAGCCGATTCTGAGCGTTATATTGTAGAATATTGCGAAGTGCAAACAGAAATGCCGGATCGTTCATCGTTATTGCAGTTTCAGAGCGTGATCGGACTAGTTCGCCAGGCAGCCGTAGACATTCGCCAAATATCATTTTAGCGGAACTACATTTGATCGGCTCACGAGGTCTTGTACGGATTGATAGGAGTACTTTCGGTAAAGCCGCTAGCCAATTTTCTTCTGGACTAGCCTTGAGCGCCGCTTTCAGTTCTCGGTGTGGCCTTTCGACGAAACCATTTGCTCTCGGATTGCGAGCCGCGGTCACGGAGTGTTTGACAACATAGTATTTCAGTAGGGCTGCGAAATTTTCGCCGAGGAACTGTGCGCCACGATCGGTTGTCACTTCAGCTGGAGCACCAAACCGAGCGAACCAATTGAGCTCTAAAGCATAACTGACAGTGTCTTGCTTCATGTCTGGCAGTGGTATGGCCTCATACCATCGAGTGGTGCGATCCCGTATTGACAGTAGATATCGCATATTGTTCACGGCAGGTAAGGTTACCAGATCAACGTGTATGTGCGTGAACCAGACTTTGGGCACTTGAATGACTTGTGGCGCCGTTTTGATGTGTCTCGTCACTTTGCATTTCTGACATTCTAGACATTGTTTTGACCACATCTTGACATCTCGCCGCATGCCAGGCCAAAAATACGTTCTGGATAGAATTTCCACTGAGGCTTCGCCAGATGGATGGCTCATTGAATGGTAAACCTCGAAGATCATGTGACGGAGTTTTACAGGTATAAACGGCCGAGGGCCCACGCCAGTTACTTCACACTGCAGCAGAGTTCCATCATAATCAAATGTTTTCAGGCGATTGACATCAAATGTCCGAAGTGATGGATCATCTTGCTGAGCTGCTTGCAATTCCTGAGTGCTTATAGGTGAAGGACAGAGGATAGAAGCACAGAATTCTGCAGGACGGCTTAGGGAGTCTGCGACCACGTTTTCTGATCCTTTGACATGAGTGACTTCATATTCATACTCGTGTATTCGTGTAAGTTGTGAGTTGACACGTCGTAAATATAAATACTCTTTCTTTCCTCTGAGCATCGGGAGTAGAGGAAGATGGTCTGTGTAGATCTTGAACTTTCGGCCATCCAGATAGGTGTGGAAGTGTAGGATCGACCGGTAGATTGCGGGTAACTCTTTTCCTAATGTATCATATCGCGTCTCGCGAGGTTGTGGATTTTGCGAGTAGAAAGCGATAGGTTGGTGTATGCCATTGATGGACTGTTGAAGTACTGCGCCTATGGCAACGTCGGATGCGTCAGTACAATTCAAAAGGTTGAGACCAATCAGGAGAATGGAGCATGGTCGCTTTGCATAAGGCCCTTTTGGCATCCTCGTAAGCCTGCATGTCGTCCACGTTGAGCTGAATCAATTGTGATTTCTTGACAAAACGGCTTTCTGGCACGAGGTATTTGTGAAAATTTGGAATTGAATTCTGGGTGACGTGTGCGGGTTAAAATGGCTCCGACTTTTTGAATACTGAATTTGAAAAATTATTACGGACCTTCAAAATAACATGAAGGAGCTAAGGGAAGAGAACAACACTATTAAAAATAAAATGTTTAAGCTGGAGTCGGACGTTAGCATATATTCAGCAAAACTAGATTTGGCCGAAAGGAGAAATGAAAACTTAAGCGCCAAAATTGAGGAATTGACCGTTGCGTTAAATTATAAGATGGATAAATTAAGAGTTGATGTTAAGCCATGGATTGAGTTAGCTGAAATAACCATAGAAGACAATATATCTACAAAAAAGTTCTTCCGGTGAAGAAATATTTAAATATTTTATCCAATGAAGTTTCTGCAAGGATTGGAAAACAGGAGCAGTTTATTTTATTTAATCTAAATGAAAATGCTGACCCAAAAGATGTTGAAAAGTTAAATGATTTAATCAGAAATACGACAGAGGCCGACATAAAGAAATGTTACAGGGTGGGCAAGAAGTCGGAACGACCAAGGCCGGTTGTGATAAAATTATCAAAGAGGCCGAGTAACAAGCAAGTTGAAGATATTAATAAGAAGGAAGAAGTATGTCGTAACTTCCACAACATATTCATCTCCAGAGACAAGACCTTTCTCCAAAGAAAATTGTCAGCGGCAAAAAAGGTGAAGAAGAATTTAGATCAGGGATCAAGTAATCCGGAACAAGTTACCATAAAGGGTGTGTCAATTGATTCTAAAATCACAAAAAACGGAGTATCATTAATGAATGTTGTGGACAGCGGACAGCTACGAACTATAGCTACGATACCCAACAAACAAATTATAAGGAAACCAAAAAATTTAAATCAGTAACTATCGAAAATTGTGAAGATGAGTTGTGTTGTACATATACTTTATTTTATGATAATTGTAGAAGTGTTAAGAATAAAATTTTTTGCTGTGTGATTTTATAATAAGTAACAATTTTGACTTTATAATTTTATCTGAAACCTGGCTGAACAAGAACATTGAAAACTATGAATTTGACATTCCTCATTATTCTCTATTTAGGAAAGACAGATCCCTGGATAAAAGAGGTGGAGGAGTACTTATTTATAGCAAATCGATATTAAATGCGACAGTGTTACATACTAGCGAATATAATACTGTCATTGATTTTTTAACTATACAAATTGATAACCTGATTTTAACCGCGGTTTACAGACCGCCGTATGCTAATTTACATGATGATCAAATGTTTACCAATTCCTTTCAATCTATTTTGGACTGCCATGGTTATATTGTTGTGGTAGGAGATTTTAATAAGGTGCATGACTGTGAAATAATCAATCTTTTTTCTAATCATGATCTCAAGCAGATTATAAAGTAACCAACTAGAGGTTCGGAATGCTTAGATCATGTATATTTAGAAGTTGAAGCGTTGAACTCACACAGTTATGATGTAGTAAATTACTTCAAAGAATTGGATCATAAACAAATTATTTTACAATGGAACCTTTTGAGTAGCAAAGCACAGAAACCTAATTTTGAAAGTGCACACGTGCAATGTTCCAGAATCAACTGGAATCTTTTTAGAGAATTAAGCTTATCTATTGATTATGAATGTTTTTTTATCATGAACAATGACGAATTTGTTTCTTCTGTTTCATTGTTATTATCTGATATATTTAGGGCATCTACATTTACGGATGTTATGCCAAAGCGAATCAATAGGAAGTTATGTAAGCTAAGAATCAAACGAGATAATATAATGAAATGTAGTCTTATCAATAGTATTAAAAAAATGAGGTTAGATTTGATCGATAAAGAAATTAATTCATCACTGCTGATAATCCGTCAAAGATCAGAGAGAATTATTTTGGCTAAACTGAAGAGTAATCCTAGACTAGGATACAAACTCCTCACAGACTACAGTAAATATAAGGAAAAATTAAAGCTTATATTACCTGTGGGTAAAACTGATTATGAATTTCTCTGTGAATTGGATGAAGTATTTGGCAACTTGTTATGTAATCCACAGAACGAAAGCAATTTCATTGATCTACCGGATCCTTCGGGAAACCAGGATCTAGGACTTGTTATTGACAGTGATGCATTGATAGAATTAATGTTAAAAATAAAATCAAAAAAACAAAAAGATCACCTTGGTATATCGATTGATAACCTACTTCAATTACCTTTAAATTTTATGAATGCGCTCTGCAATTTTATAAATAGAATTTTGAAGAATGGGAAATTACCAATCGATATACTAACAATAGTAGCTAAACCTTTGCCAAAAGTAAGTAAGCCAACGTGTGCCAGTGATTATAGATTAATCTCTATTATCCCTTCGTTTTTGAAGATAATAGAACGATTGATACTTGATCATTTAGAACGTATGTTGCCGGCTGATTTTGATATATGCCAACATGGCTTTACGAAAGACAGGTCGACAACTACTAATATGCTCTCTATGTGGAAACATGTAATTACATTAGATGAGAAAAAGTTAGATGCATTAATTGTATTTATAGATATCTCAAAAGCTTTTGACTCTATATCTTTTGATGCTATTTTGAATGCGATTAATTTATTGAATATTGATCCGAATATTTTTAGATTACTTAGATACTATTTATATAATCGAAGAATGAGTATTCAAGTAAACGATTTGATATCTAAATCGAAAAGGGTAACAAGTGGAGTTCCACAGGGATCAAGTTTGGGGCCAATTTTATTTAAAATTGTATTTGCACATTTGGAAACTAAGATCCCTAACGGTCGAGTTTGCAAATTCGCTGATGATTTAAAAATAATCTTTCCAATTGATCCAAATAATGTCGAATTCTCCAAAAATAATGTGACACTAGATTTGTATGATTTAAGTAGATACTTGTTAACACTAGGGCTGAGAATAAACAGTAAAAAGACGAGAGCTTTAAAAATAGGTAACAGAACAGAATTTAATTATGTTTATTTTCATGATGCTGAGATTAATGATGTTTTTGAGATTAAACTTATGCAAGAAATTAAGGATTTAGGCATAACTATTCATTGTACGGCTTCTGCTGAGAGACATATTGAAAGGATAGTAGGCAGTGCCAAGAACAGATGGGCACTAATAAATAGAAATATAATATCGAATGAAATAAAATTTAAAATGTTTATAATATGGATTAGACCGATACTAGAATATGCTGCCGCTACTTGGAATCCTTTAACAAAGGGTTTGTCTAATAAGATAGAAGCTGTACAAAGAAAAGTTGTGAAACAAATTAGTCCTATCTCCTGCACTATATACGCCACTAGATTACAGTTTGTATCACTGCATCCTTTATGGTTTCGGAGAATGTGCTATTGCATAAAAGCTTTCCATTCGAACCAGTGGACTGGTGCCTATATGAATCCAATAAGAAAGAGTCATGAAATTGGAACTAGATCTGGTCATTTTGCAATATCTCCACCATTGGTGGGGAATGTTGCGAGCAAGCTATTCTCTTTTTCAAAAATTTACAAAATTTACAATCAATTGCCAAAGGGGCTTAGAGAAACGCCTCCAACTAAAATGTCTTTTAAATTTTTATCTACCGAACTAGAAAAAGTGTTCAATCCTGCTGATATTTTTAATTTTGATTATGATAATACTTTCTCATGGTTAAATAAAAGACAGGATTAATTGTTTTTCAGCAGCATAATTTCTCGAGATTCTATCTTCAAATTTTGTATTATTAAAACTGAAATGTTATGCATTATATCATCTTGTTAATCAACAATGCATACAATCAATTATTAGTCATGGTTCCCTTTTTTCTTGCAAAATGTTACACTCGAATTATACCTTAAATTTTCCTATTTTTGATGAAGAATCTATCACTCTTTACAGCCGAACTTTCTGATGCTGATAAATTGTACAGTACAACTAATTGCACATATTTATGTGATGTGATATCTTTTTATATTGTACATTTTCTAATTTTATTATTTGATGGAACATGTGTGGTTTGAATCCAAATAAAGATATTCTATTCTATTCTATTCTAAAAAGAGGTGCCAGACTCTTGGCAAGGCATGTTACAAATCGAGATCTGTAGTTCATCTTGCCCAAGAATCTTTGTAATGCTCGAACGGTGGTTGGAGGCTGTAGATTTTGAATAGCACGAAACTTAGCAGGTATAGGTGTCATGCTTTTTTTCGGAAATTGGATGACCGAGAAATTCAATTGATTGCTGTGCAAAGACGCATTTGTTGTCATAAATACGGAGGCCATAGCCTGATAGACTTGTGAGTAGAATATCAATATACTATATATGTTCGGACATTGAGTTGGAGAATTGCAGGATGTCGTCTTAATATGGAATTACAAATGGTAGACCATCTAGTATTTCGTCCATAACGCGTTGGAAGGTTTGCGAGGCATTCTTGAGACCGAAAGGCATATAGTGATATTCGTGAGTGCCACCTCCGGGAAATTTGAGTGCAGTATATGAAAGGGAGTCTTTGTCCATCGGTACTTGCATAGTAGGCTTTCACCAGGTCGAGTTTTGA